>PVJL010004596.1:0-126006 GCA_004026885.1 Lyroderma lyra
GCCATATGATTTTATATGTGTATAATTACATGTACACACAGTAAAATATATATGTACTGTAATGTATGTATACTGAGATAGACAGATATTAAAATGTGTAAGGAAGAGTTTTCATTATAACTTAAAGAATATTAATAGCATTTGGTACTTTGCAGTGGTTTGGCTTCCTTAACTTCCCCAAAGTCTTATTTCAGATGTGGAGGCTGGTAAGTGGGCTCCCACTCACCTGGCTCATTCCTCCTCCCAAGTCAGCAGTGGGTTACCCTGAGCCTTGGCCTTGCTAAGAACTGCATTAGCTTCCTGTACTTCATTCTTTGCTTTTGTTTAATTTTTGTTCTCATATGCTCAATCTGTAACTACACCTTCTTAGAGATTAAAAAAAAAAAGTTTAGCTTCCAAGTTATATTCTTGGGCTCCATGAGCAAAGAAAATTCAAAGAAAGTTTTAAAAATCTAGGTGTATATAATATAACTCTTTTAACTATAGAACTTTACCTATAGATTAAACCTAGCAGAACTAATAGTTGCTTTACCTATAGATTAAACCTAGCAGTTGAGGAATAAGAATAGTTTAAAATCATATATAGCCCGGAAAAGAAGAGAGCTAGACCAGAAGTGAGAAAATATGGGTTCCAGGCATGACTTCATGCTCTGGATTTCATTCTTTGTAACTACAAAAGAGTTTTATACTAGGTATTTCAAAGGTCCCTTCTAGTTATATAACACAGACTTTTATGAGGGTATGAAATAAACAAAAAATGTTATATATATTATAGACCAAAAACAAAAATCAAATTCCAATGAAACAACTAGACAAAACTGAAGTCTCTGTTGTATAAAATATTGTAGAAAAGAATGGCTCTTTACTCCAGATGATTAATTGAATAGAAGATTTGGGCAAACGCGCGTGAAAATGGCATGCAGAGACATAAAATTGATATGAAATAAATCAGAACAATCATGCAGGCTTTTCTAATGTAAAAATTTCTATTTATAAACAACAAAAAGAAAGAGTGAAGGACAGAATAAAGATAAAGAAGTATATGTAACTCATATACTCAAGGTTCATGGCTTTAGTGCAAATGACAGATTAAATAAACTATTTTCTACTTGGTTGTATTACAAACTATCTGTAGAGACTGAATACTAATTCAGCTAATTTGTATAGAAGGTCTTACTTTTCCTACTAAAAAAGAAATTTATCGTATAGTGTGACTTTTAATAAAGAGATTAAATGAAGCACATGTTGATACTATCTATTAATATCTTTGGCATCCTAACTGTCTTATTACTTTATTAAATCATATTACATAAATAATATATTACTGGCTATTTCTCCTATTTGATGAGATTTTTTTCTTGGTCCAATGAACCCCTATCATTCTGGCATAGAAATTTGGAGGAAAGAGGATGAAAGATTGACAAACACAAAGTCAATTCTTATTTTTCTTAAAGCTATACATATAATGAGGGAAAGAAAAAAGGTAACAGGTTTACCATCAAAATGCCTGGACCATAATGGACAGTAAAAGAAGACATCCTATTTAGTAGTAGTAGTAGTAGTAGTACTAGGAGGAAGAGGAGGAGTAAATTTGCAACAAATTTCTTAGCTTAAGTGTTTATGAGTGTGTAGTTAAATGTTGCCAGGATGTATCTTGAGAAACTACGACTAAGAAATTGCACACTGTTTATACTTCATTAATAACAAACCAGCACAAACTGAGGGCACAGATCACAGTTGCTGCTAAAACAGTTCCAACCTTGACCTTACAGGTCAGAATCATAGGCATGGAAAGCCAAGGAGATGTAAAGGTCAAAGACAATAATGCATAAAGATTTGATGTTAATATAAGACAATATGGAAAGATCATTTATTCAGCAACAGATAAATCTAGGTCAAAGGAAACATTTAGAAGGTATGTTGAATTTGGCTGATACCATATAGTGTCATGAGAGAGCTGTCATTCTTTTTACAAATCACAAAAATATGAATATGCTATCAATCATCCCACAGCCCACATATGGACTATCATTTGTTTTTTAAAACTATGAAAATTGCATATGGCAATAGCCTTTAAGAAATTAAATGGGAACTTAGTAATGAGGTGTTTGAAGGAATAATTTTGAAACAAACGAGGCTTCAGATAAATCAGTGTAAGTATTTTTACTTATTGGTGAAAAAACACACATGACCAGATTTCTTTTTTTTTTTTTTTGCATATAAAGAACCTATAAGATATCTAGATGGTTATCTAGATGAGTAAAAAGTCATTTTTTCCCCCAGAAAGCCAAATACCAATCTTTGCTAAAAAACAAACAACAAACCTAATAGGAACTATTAGAACATTTCTGGAACTAAAAATGTTTTTATTTCTTTTTGGTTTCTAAATTTAGCTTACTAAGGTTCAAAATTCAGATATGCATGGTAAAGAACCAAATTCAATCACCCACAGGGTAATGTTGATAATTGAACAATATTTTGATGTCTTTATATTTTTTAATATATAAAACAGGATATTAGTAGGTTGATTTCTTGAGAAAAATTACCTACACATTTTTTTATTTTATAATTATCTTTTCTCAAGATTGACTCTTCTCTCCCATCTTTTCAACATTTTAGTATCAAAAATTTCAAACATGTAATAAAGTTGTAAGAATATTACAATGAACATCTGTAATTACATCACCTCAATTCTACCATTAACATTTTACCATACTTGCTTTATTATCTATCCATCGGTCTAGCCATCCCTTTAGACATCGATCAATCCATCTTATTTTTGATGCATTTCAAAGTGAATTAAAGACATTAGTACAGTTTTTCCTAAATGCTTCATTATGCATATCATTAGCTAGCATTCAATGCTTGTTTACAAAAAGAGAAAAGACTAAAAAAGAAGAAGATAATTTAAGTGACATTTGGGACAACAACAAGTGTAATAACACGCACATCATAGGAGTACCAGAAGGAGAAGAGAGGAAGCAAGGGATCAAGAACCTATTTGAAGAAATAATGACTGAAAACTTCCTTCACCTGGTGAAGAAAATAGACATACCAACCCAGAAAGAACAAAGAGTCCCAAACAAAATGAACTCAAAGAGGTCCACACCAAGACACATTATAATTAGAATGGCAAAGTTTAAAGACAAAGAAATAATTCTAAAAGCAGCAAGAGAAAAGCTACTGTTATTTATAAGGGAACTCCCATAAGACTACCAGCTGATTTCTCAACAGAAACTGCAGGTCAGAAGGAATTGGCAGAAAATATTCAAAGTGATTAAAAAAAAAATGGGCCTACAACCAAGATTGTACTAATCATCAAGGATATCATTTAAAATTCAAGGAGAAATAAATAGTCTTTTAGGCAAGACAAAGCTAAAGGAATTCATCACCACCAAGCCATTGTTAAAGAAATAATTTAAAAACTTATTTAAAAAGATGAAGGGGGAAAATGAACAAACAAATAAAAATCAAAAACTGGAATAATAAAATGGCAATAACTATGTACCTATCAATAATCACTTTAAATGTAAATGGATTAAATGCTCCAATCAAAAGATACAGGGTAGCTTAATGGATAAGAAAATCAGACCCAGGCATATGCTCTCTACAATAGTCCCATGTTAGAGATATTTCACACAACGGAAATAAGAAACAAGCTGAGGTAGCAATACTTGTAATGAATAAAATAAACATTAAAGGGAAGACTATAATGAGAAACAAAGAAGGACGTTACATAATAATAAAGGGATCAATCTATTAAAAGGACATAAGCCTAGTAAATACTTATGCACCTAACATAGGAGGACCTAAATATATAAAACAAATATTGATCAACATAAAGTCAGAGATCAACAGTAACACAATCATAGTAAGGGACTTTAATACCCCATTGACATGGATAGACAGATCCGCCAGTCTAAAAATCAACATGGAAAGAGAGGCCATAACTGACATAATATAAACTAGGTGGATTTAATTGATATTTTTAGAGTATTTCACCCCCAAAGCAGCAGAATATACATTCTTTTCAAGTGCACGTGGAACATTCTCCAAGATAGACCATATGTTAGGTCATCAAACAAGTCTCAATAAATTTAAGAAGGTTGTAAACATATCAAGCATCTTCTCTGACCACAGCAGTATGAAACAAGAAAGCAATTATAAGAAAAAACTGAAAAACACACTAACACATGGAAGCTAAACAACATGTTACTAAATAATGAATGGGTCAATGATAACATCAAGAAAGAAATCAAGATACTTTCAGACAAATGAAAATGATAACAAATTCATCCAAAATCTATGGGTACAGTGAAAGCAGTCCAAATGGGGAAAATTCATAGCAATGCAATACTTACATAAAAACAAACAGAAAACTCACAAACAAACAAGACAAATCTCAAATAAGCAATCTATCTTTATACCTAAGGGAACTGGAAAAAGAACAGCACACAAAACTAAAGTGAATACAAGACAAGAAACAATAAAGATCAGAGCAAAAATAAACAAAATAGAGACTAAAAAAACAAATACAAAAGATCAATAAAACCAAGAGCTCATTCTTTGAAAAGATAAAAATAAAACTGACAAACCTTTGACCAGACTCATCAAGGAAAAAAGAGAGGACCCAAATAAATAAAATTAGAAATGAAAAAGGAAAAGTGACAATGAACATAACAGAAATACATACAATATTTAAGAAAATACTATAAGCAATTTATGCCAACAAGTGGGACAATAGAAGAAATGGATAAATTTCTAGATTCATACAATCCTCTAAGATTGAATCAAGAAGAAACAGAAAACCTGAACAGACTAATTACTACCAACAAAATCAAATCAATAATCAACAAGCTCCCAACAAACAAAAGTCCTAGACTAGATGTCTTCACAGATGAATTTTACCAAACATTCAAAAAAGAAGTAACACCTATTCTTCTCAAACTATTTCAAAAAAATCTAAGAAAAAGAAGGCTTCCAAGCTCATTTTACAAGGTCACTATTACCCTGATTCCACAGCCAGACAAATACGTTACAAAAAAGAAAATTACAGATTGATATACCTAATGAACATAGATGCAAAAATTCTCAACAAAATATTAGAAAATCCAATTGAACAACACATTAAAGAGATCACATGACACATTAAAAGTGGGATTCATTCCTAGTATGAAAAGTTAGTTCAATAACTGCAAATCAGTTAGTGTGATACACCACATAAACAAAATAGAAAATAAAAATCATGTGATTATACCAATAGATGTGGAAAAAGCATTTGAAAAAATCCAGCATCTACTCGTGGTAAAAACTCTCAGCAAAGTTGGAACAGAGAAAACATGTCTCAACATAATTAAGGTTATACATGACCATCCAAAATATTATACTTAAGGGGGAAAAGCTAAAAGCATTCAACTTAAGATCTAAAAAAAGCAAGCATGTCCACTTTCACCACTATATTCAACATAGAACTGGAAGTCCTCACCACAGCAATCAGACAAGAAAAAGAAATAAAGGCATTAGAATGGGAAAGGAAGAGGTAAAATGGCATTATTTTCATATAACATGATATACTATATATAAAATACCCCAAAGAGAATACCAAAAATCTATTAGAACTAATACATGAATTTAGTGAAGTAGCAGGATACAAAATTAATATTCAGAAATTGGTTGCATTTCTATACACCAGTAACAAACTCTGAGAAACAGAAATTTTTTAAAAATCGCTTTTCTAATTACAAATAAAAATACTTAGAAATAAATTTAACCAAGTAAGTTGAAGACATATACTCAAAAACTTTTAAGACGTTGAAGAGAGAAATTAAGGAAGATGCAAATAAATGGAAACAAATACCATGCTCACAGATAGGAAGAAATAATAGTTAAAATGTCCACACGACCTAAAGCAATCTAGATTCAATGTAATCACCTATCAAAATACCAATGGCATTTTTCATAGAACTAGAACAAATCATTCTAAGATATATAGAGGGCCATAAAAGACCCTGCATAGCCATGGCAATCCTGAGAAAGTACAACAAAGCTGGAGATATTACGCTACATGATATCAAATTATACCACAAGGCCATAGTAATCAAAACAGCATGGTATTGATATAAAAACAGACACATAGATCAATGGAACAGAACAGAGAGCTCGGAAATAAATTCCTGCCTGTATGGTCGTTTAATCTGTTACACAGTAAGCAATGAGGTAAAGACAGTCTATTCAATAAATGGTTCTGGGAAAGCTAGACAGATACATGCAAAAAAAGGTACTAGACCACCTTCTTACACCATATACAAGAATAAACTCAGAATGTATTAAAGACTTAAATGTAAGAACCAAAACTATAAAACTGCTAGAAGCAAATATAGGAAGTAACCTCTCAGATATTATCCTTAGTAATATTTTACTGATATATTTCCTCCAACAAAGGAAATGAAAGAAAAAATAAACAAATAAAACTATGCCAAATTAAAGAGTTTTTCCACAGCAAAGGAAACCATCGACAAAATGAAAAGCCATCCTACTGAATGGGAAAACATAGTTGCTAATGATACATCTGATATGGGTTAATATCCAAAATTTATTAAGAAATCTCATACAACTCAACACCAAAGAAAAACAAAAAATCCAATTAAAAAATGGGCAGAGGATCTTAATTAGACATTTCTCTAAAGCAGCATGTAGACAGCCAATACACATAATAAAAGATAATGTACATCACTAATCATCAGAGAAATGCAAATAAAAACCACAATGAGATACCACTTTACTACTATCAGAATGGCTATTACTAACAAATCAACAAACAACAGGTGCTGGCGAGGATGTGGAGAAAAGGGAACACTTAGGCACTGTTGGTGGGAGTGCAGATTGGTGCAGCCACTATGGAAAACAATATTGAGGTTCCTCAAAAAATTAAAAATAAAACTACCTTATGACTACCCAGTAATTTCACCCCAGGGTATTTATCCCAGGAAATCCAAAACACTAATTTGAAAAATTATACGCACCCCTATGTTTATTGGAGCACTATTCACAATAGCCAAGATGTGGAAACAACTGAAATGCCCATCAATAGACAAATGGATAAAGGAATCATAGTACATTCATATAATAGAGTATTACTTTGCCATAAAAAAGAATGAAATTTTACCATTTGCAAAAACATGGATGCACCTACAGGATAATTATGCTACGTGAAATGAGTCAGACTGAGAAAGACAACTACCGTGTGATTTCACTTATTTGTAGAATCTAAAGAACAAAACAGAAATAGACTCCTAGATAAAGCAAACAAACTGATGGCTGCTAGAAGGGAGGGGGTTGGCGAGTGAGTGAGAAAGGAAAAGGGATGAAGAAGTACAAATTGGTAATCACAAAATAGTCATGAGGATATGAAATACAATATAAGAAATATAGTCAATAATGTTGTAAAACTGTGTGTGGTGTCAAATGGATACTAGACTTATCAGAGATCGCTTCATAAATTATATAAATGCTTAACCACTGTACTGTACACCTGAAACTAATATAAAATGATATTGAATATCAACTATAATTTAAAAATATAGTCATGGGATATAAAGTACAACAAAGGGAATACAAAGGCTGTCTGGAAAGTATTCAGCCATGTAATATGAAAAATAGAGCCATTTATGGCCAGAGCTTTTCCGGACAGCCCTCATATAGTCAGTGGTATTATAATAGCTATGTACACTGTCAGAGGGTAGTAGATTTCTTTGGGTTACCACTTTGTGAGCTGTGTAATGTTTAATCAATATGTTGTTTTATACACCTGAAACTAAAAATAAAAAATGTATTCAAAAGAAAGCAAACAAAAAAAAAGTTTAACTGCATTCTCAGTTTTGAAAAATGCATGCATCTTTCCACAACTCCTAGCAGAATACCAAATATTACCATTACTTCAGAAAGTCCTCTAATGCCCCTTCCTTGCCAATATTTCCCTCAGCCTTCCAGAAACAACCACTGTTTTTAATTTTGTTTCCACCATAGATTAAATTTCTCTAGAATGCATGAAAATAAAATCACACAGTATATATTCTTCTTTCAATTCAGTGTAATTGGCAATATAATCATTGGGAATATCGGTAGTTTGCTCTTTTTTATTGCAAAGGGATATTCTGTTATAATTATACCATAATTTGGTTGTTAATTCTCTTGTTTATGGAATCTAGGTCTGTTTTCAATTTCTGACTATTATGAATAACATTGCTGTGAACAATTTCTATACAGGTATTTAGAGCCTGTGCCTTAGCAACAGAAATTCTCAGTCTCTCCCCACAAAACTGACAGTCTTAAGTTCATGCAGAAGGCTGTGTACTTTCGACCACCAAATAAATTTAAACTTTAGGCATTGTTTAGACTTCATAAATTCAGGGGATTTTTTTTTTTTATTGAACATATGAGCACAGATGGAAAGAATTAAAAAAAGGAAGTAAGGACCTTAGGCATATTCTTGAAGTGTGAATGCACTGTTTTCTTCAAAAAACTTATATGTGAAATATCAGTTTGCAATTCTAAGGAAAAAAATAAAAGAATTGCTGTATAATCTGTACTTCTTTCATACAGATAGACTGTGACTTAAAATAGCCAATGGTTATTAATGTTGTAAATCTCTCTAAAAGAGATTTCAGTGCTGCTTGTTCCGGCTCTCAAAAAAAAAAAAAATCAGTATATCACTGATCTCACATGAGTGACACAATTTCAAACTCTATCAAGATTAGACCATTACTAATGCCCGGGGCTAAAAAGATTCATGGAGTTCTTAAATGATTCTCAAAATAATCAAATACATTGAAACAAAATTTTCTGGTATGGAAAGACCATTTCAAATGTCTACCTGATTACTTGAAGCTTTGACTTCTGTTAAGACTACACAAGAATGACAATTATTGAATCAATTCTTCAAAGGAATTGGAAACAATGAATTAAATGTGATTTTAAGTTGCAGTGGGAGGTTGGGTAGGAGTGAGCATAAAGTTTCCTTCAAAGACATATAGTTATGTATCAACAATTATTATGTTTATCTAAAATTTTCTTTTCTGAAAACCCTTTACGACATTAATACACAATTGAAAACTCTTTATAAATGTTATCAAATATTAATTCTTATATACAGAATGATTTTTTAAATATATATATATATATATAAATCCAGAGAGAATATGTATTTATTTCATCAATTTTTAAAAAGAAATTTAGTTTTCTTCTATTTCACCTCTATCAATTCACCTGTAATATTTCATTTCTAAGACTTCTGTGTTTTTCAGGAAGGAAAGTGTACTATAAGGTATTATTACAAAGAAATGCAGATAAAGTTGTTTTTTTAGGTTAATATCAAGAAAAGTAAGTGCAAATAGAATAAAAATTAATAATAATCCTCCTGAAATAAATATCATACCAACATTTGAAGTTAAGCAACAACATACCCCTTCAAAATTTACTTTTTACTATTTTTCTTACAGATGACAACAGAAGAGGCACTGGGTAATGTCTCCTTAGCTATCTAAGTCAGGAGAGCCATCTGGCACTCATTTTAATCCCCATGAGAACCTTGGAGGAACCAATAAACCCTGTACTAATATTCACTAATGGTGACCATCAGAACATCTGGCTAGGGTTTCCCTTTACAAGGGTCATCACTGGGTATCAAAGTTCCTATTGAGTTATGGTGACTGTCAACAACAGCGTCCCCCACCCCAGCTCTGCCTAATGCTAGCCAGGCACACCACCTTGTCCAAGCCAAGCCTTATTCTGCCTCTAATCTGAGTTTACATAGGAGAAGCACGTCATTCACTGATTCTAAGAGGCAACCTCAACTTCTATTATTGTGGCTGTACTTTTGGTGCCTGCTCCCAAACTTTTTGCCTAAACTCACTTTTTTTAGTCCAGACTCTATCTTGGGTTGCTGCTGTAATATTGTTCAGCGTCCACTTTCATAACTGATCCCGGACTCTTCAACCTCCACAGTATTTCTTCTCTCTGTTCTCTGACCTTCCAGACATGGGCTCTTGTTTCTCTAGAGCCCCTTGATTGCTTCTTCTTCTACCTCTTGATCTCTCTAGATTGGACCCAATGGTTTTATATTTATTTATCTCCATTTTGGCCAATCCAAATTCTATGTTTAAGAAAATAACTGGGTCAGAATTCTGAGATATATGGATTCTAATTTGGATTTACCACTAGCATTGTGATCTTCTGAGATTTTTTATCCTTTTCCCGTGAGGGGTGTCCTACATTTTGGCTTCCCTGGGCCACATTGGAAGATAAAGAATTGTCTTGGGGCACACATAAAATACACTAACACTAATGATAGCTGATGAGCTAAAAAAGGTCCATGCATAATTTTCATAACATTTTCAAGTTTATGAATTTGTGTTGGTTTGCATTCAAAGCCATCCTGGGCTGCATGCAGCCCATAGGCTGCAGGATGGATAAGCTTGCTTTACATTATGGAGAAGTTGTATCTCCAAATTTGCTTCCAATTCTTGCATCTTAGACTTTGTACATATCCTTGTGGTGATAGTTATTATAATGCACTGTCTGCTAGTAAATGGGTCCAGATATGCTCCTAACTTCCCAGTTATGATGACCATTTCCAAATAAATGAGAATACTTAGTCAATAGATCATTGTAATATTTCTCAATAGGCTGCATATAAAAGATATTTGGGGAGCTTTAATAGATCTATTGCCTGGGGTCCATTTAGCCCAATTAAATTCAACCACTGGGAATAAAGCACATGTATTTTATCAAAGCTTCCATTTGTGATTCTAAAGTACAGCTAAGATTGTGAACTATTATAATAATCAATATGAGTCAGTTTATTGGACACAGATTTTTAGAGGCAATTTCAATGAGTGAATCACACAAAATATTTCCTGGAACAACATGGGATATTAATAAATAAACACACATATTTAAGCAGTAAATTGTACTGTCAACACAGACAAATCTTACCTTTTAGAAAATGGAAACAATGATGTTTGGCCCTGAACTCTGACTCTTATATATACATTAGTTGATATAAGAGACAATAACTCACCAACCCTTTAAATATGACAGAGATGTTTCTCTTTTGAAAACTATCCTGTTTCCCTTAATAATGTGGTTACATACATTTTTCCACATCAAGAAGTCAGCAGATTTCTGCTTGTAGTGCTAACATCACAAACCTGCAGATAATGTTAACCAGGAAAATCGTCTGGGTTTACTTGATTGATTATGCATTGATCATTACCTTTCCATACCCTTGCTGTTAACAATGAAATTCCACACATATTCACACAAACACAAAATAATAAGAGCAAAGGACAAAGCCCATGAGTAAGACAAAATGGATAACAGAAATAATCACTGTGTATTACTACTATAAAAATCAATAAAGCAAATGTGTTATTCTTTTTAAGTGTCATATTACAATAATGTTTTTCTGAGGACTGTTGTCTGCATCCAATTTAAAAAGGCATCTGCTTGTGTTTGCTTAAAACAAAAGGGTGGTTGACTTAATAAATTATTTACAGGCATGCAATATGGCAACAGTGTCATTATGAACCCTCTTCTAAGATCTCCTCTGGCTAATCCTGGCAGGGAGTCAATTTGCTTGTTTTTATGGTAGGTGCATGAAAATGTGAAGCTATTCAAAGAAATGAGACTCTGCCATTGGACTTACTAATGCACTCAGACCCAGAAAGCAAGCCATGGAGACAAGAATGGCGGAAACATTTACTTGGCATTAATAATTGTGTAACATGAAGTTCAAGTAAAGAAGAAACCATTAGAATTAAGTAAATCTGAAAACAGCCTTAAGAATAGGCCCAATGCCTAAAAGAAATCAGGACAGGCCTATAAGAGAAGCTGAAGCATAAAAATCCTCTGTGACCTCTTTCTTCTCTCTGACATGTATGCTACCTGCTTCTTAGTATCTGGTTGGCAGGTGACTATTGAGATTGTTGAAGTATCTGCACCACAATAATGAAGTAGAAGTGAAATGAATTTTGGAATTCCTATGAAACCTAAATAAAAGGCTTAAGAGGAAGAATTAAGTACACAAAGTAGCTTGACAAGTTACAATCTAATTATTTTCCTTAGCAATCCCAAATTTGCTAAAATGTTCTTCTAGTAAGCTAGTATGTCTGGACAGCCAGCCTATTAAGGCAGATGGCTTTTCGTCAGAAGCAGGTCAGAATCCAAGGGAGGCCAAAAATCACATCACTTCATAGAGAAGATGATAACCCACCTTCATGTAAGTACCTTGTGTAACCTGGCACAATGTTTTAACAATAATCACTGATCAATGACATTGACTGATGGATTGATTTGATAAAATTAAATTTCTATCCATAACATGACCTTGTAGGAATATTCTGTAAACTAAAACCAGTTACTATTGGTAATTTCTTCTACGTGAGCCAACCATACCTGCCCCAGAATATGAAAAGGGGACTATGATGAGAACAAGTAGGAGTTACCGATTTCTGTATTTATTTTTGCAAAACTCCTTGGTGATTATCTGCCACATACTGTGTCCTGTGCTAGGCCAGGTGCACACCGTGATGAACAGTCTGCCACCCCCTCTGCCTTCATGGAACTTATGTGTAGCAGGAAATTTTCATTTGAAAATTTGATGGGCTTCACATGCTAGATACTTTGGTGGAGAACTCGCATTTTTACCTTAAAATGTTATTATATTCTGAGGGTCCTAATTGTTTAGAGCTACCTTTTCATATTTGAATCAAGGACACCAAGAGGTAAAAGCAGATCTTATTATTAACGCTTTGAAAGACAAACTCTTAAATGTTGATGAGAATGTGAATAAAGTATGATTAAGTAGGAATGCTTGAGGTACACACCCTCTTGAGAAGGCATAAATGGGTTTTACGGTGAAAATAGCAGCTGGGAACTAAAGAGGTCTCAGGTGAAATTGCAGGTCACAGCTGGAGCATTTGCCGGTTTGAAGGACAGAGAAGAATTAGGAAAATCCCCTCCTCCCCATGAGGAGCAATAGTGTCTCTGATTAACAGTTTTGAGACACTGTTTAAGGACGCAAGAAATTAATAATCACCAAGCTAGCAAGTACGACTGGTTAATTTACTCTGGATCTATCACAGTTTAAGTACATTTTACCTCTTCTAGTCCTACATATCAGTTGGAAGTTAGGGTTACTAAATCTAGTGGTCTTTTTATCTCCTAATGTTTCTTGGAGCTATGCTACTTCCAGGCACAGGAAGTAGCAAACGAGGGCTAAGGACGAGGACTACAATTCCCAAAACGCCTGACATAAGAAATGACTCTTTTCATGCACAAACTGTGCAGCTTTTGATAAGCAGTTTAACATTTCCGAGTTCTATTTTCTCATTGGGAAATTGAGAAAATAATAATTATGATAATATCTAAATCAATGGATTGATATGAAGGTTAAGATAATATTAACAGTTCTTAGTCTAAGTAATAATAAGTAATAATACCTGCTCAAAAATGTTAGATTTATATTACTATTGTTGTCATTATTTTAGTTTTCCTATCGATAAGCACTCTGGTAATCCTTTAATATTAAGGCAACATAGAAATTTCTTATGTCATATTAGACCCCAGGTCTATCAGTTGCATACCCTGGAGCCATCACACAAGAGGAAGACAGGAGAGAAAAAGGACATATTTCAAATTAATCAGAAATTTAAATATGCTGACTGTAATCTCTTACTCCTATGGAGAACTCAAGGCTTTGTCTCTCCTATCTGCAACTCACTCTACCCCCCAAACAGGGGGACCCCTCATATGTGCACCAAGGTCAAGGACAATAGGGCCACTACACTACAGATCAGTGGGAAAAGAAGTTAAGAACTCCTCTGCCAACAAAGAACTCTTTAGATTGGTTTCCTTTAAGATTTATTTTCTCTTTGGTATATCTTCCTTTACTTCCCTCAAATTCCTTATATTAACTCATCCCTCCCTCTTCTATCCCAAGCCACTGGTGAGAGATTTAAAGCTGCCTCCTGTTTGAAAAGAGCCTTCTGAAATGGGAAGGTGTTGAAAAACTGGGATGGGATCTACTGGAAAGGAACAAGGGAAACTCTGCTCTAGGGCTTCACTTTACTGTGTTGTTATAGCTCAAGGACTAAAAACCAAGAAAATGAGATCAATGGCATCTGTCTTCCTTTGGTCACCAAGTTAGAAGGCCACAGAGGGTCCAGAAGCTCTAGAAGTAACTAGGAGTGCTCTGGCCAATGGGTCTTTTCTGCAGTAACTATTTTTCAGGAATATGTGATGCAGGGTTCTAGGGTTCTGGTTCTGTTAGTATACTCTGCAGAACAGAAGTGATGTTACTAAAGAAAAGAAGCTGTTTTTTAAGTATTAAAAGCTATTTATTTAAGCACACTTTGGAAAACCACATTTGACTGCTATCTTGCTCATTTAATTTTAATATTTCTATTGAGTGGGACAACACAGTGTTATTAATAGTATCTGTCATGTAAGGTCTATAATCAGTGAAAAGCCAAGAAATGCAGAATCAAATATGCACTATTATGTCTTTTTCTTCATATCCTATAGTTAATATTCATTTTATATTCATTTTATATTTTTAAAATACATATATTTGAAAAAAAGAAAACTAATTAAAATTTATGTACTATTGTAATACCTTTTATTTATATAGGGGTTTATGAAGATTCACACATACCTATTTCATAGAGTTAAAACACCCATACCAAGTTTACTATTATCTCAATTTAACAGACAAAACAAAATAAAACTGACACCCAGAGAAGTTGTATCTTGTATAAGTTTCCAAAGTCAATAAATAACAGAATTAGGAAATAAACCAGATGCTCTGAAACCAAGTGTTAGATCTCTTTTTACTTCATTGCTGTTGGCTTTTCATTATACTATCAAAGCAGAGAGAAATTTTGTATCCCAATGGTATTCAACTTATTTTTAGCATTGACTTTATTTCATTTATTCAAATGAAATATTGTGCTGAAACCTGGTGATATGATGAATAAAAGTAGGCAGGAGAGCATCTCTTAGAGTTCTCCCTTGTCCATCCTGCAGAGATCTCTGAGGAACTTCCACTAAATCCCAAGGGCTTCTTGGAGTGCAGTTTGAAGGCACCTAGCATCTACATCTATCTCATCACTTTTGGGCATGATCACATGTGGGAAGGACTGGCTATGCAGTTTGCGTGGCCCAGGGCAAAATGGAAAATATGGGACCCATGTTAAAAATTTTTAAGAATTCCAAGATGGCAGCAGCAGAACCATGGGGCCTTTGTGAGCTTAGGGCTCTGTGTAATTACACAGGTTGCACGTCTGTGAAGCCAGCCCCATATGCAGACCAGGATTTATCTTCAAAATCCTTTCACTAAATGATCTCCAGACCAGTGTGTTTATCTTTTCTCAATGATCCTTGTCTATGCTCTAGTTAATTCTTATTGTTGTATTTGTGTTTGGGAAGGGCCATTAAAGCTGTTCAAATCACATTGTAATGGAGTAATTTTAAAATTATTAAATAAATATTTTCCCCTGTCTGCATATCAGATAATCACTCTAGCTCACAGTGGACATCCATATCCTTAGGGGATTAGCATTTTTACAAAAAACAAATAAACAAACAAAAGGAACCTAAAGTGAAAGATATTCAGCTTCTGTAATGGATGCCTATAACTTGACAGTAAATATTTAAAATTCCTTTAATCTCTTCCTCCCACTCCTTACTCCATGGTTACAATATCAACTCTCAGCCTTGGTGGGCTGTTAATAGACTGTATCACTGGATCATGACACACACACAGCCATATGTTCATCACACCTGTCTTGTATTGGTCCTGGACACCCAAGAAGATGCTGTTTCCCGGTGCCTATGTCATGTAAGTAGCTAACTGAGTGAGGGTGGAGTGATGTTTACCACTTCTGGGCCTGGTCACCAAATGTGGACACTCCTCCAAGCATTCTATTTTTTCCCTCAGCTGCTGTTAAATGCAGCAGACCTAGTGAACACAGATGTCCTAGAAGATGATAGAACCAGAAGATAGGAAGTTCCAGTGCCCCAAACCACGCCATGCATTAGAGCATCTTGGTCTCCAACATACCCACTCCTCCACATTGAACTGTGAAAAGACTCAGAATGAATCTGTGCTGTACTATGTGGCCAAGATTTGGGGTTATTGTCTTAATAGTATTATTTCACTTGACTAATACATAGTATAGAATATAGAGAAGGTATTTCTGACATTATTGGGGCTTAGCAGGAGTTAAGAAGAAAAATATAAGCAGGCATTTAAACTAAGGGCACGCCTTCTTCTGATCGTCGCAAATTATGTGAGGAGACAAATAGAGGGATGTAAAAAGGAGAGATATGTGGCCATATATATGCCAAGTCTTGAGTTTTCCTCTCTGAGTGTCATCTTGGAGAGAAGGAGGCATGTTAAATATGTTGAAAGGACTGCATTTGTGACTGTGAGGGAGATTTTCTTACCCCAGTTAAGGATACACCACATCATCCTCATAGTGTACCAGGTCCAGGCAGAGGGCATCCCTGATATTTAGCTTTCCCAAGCACCCCTGGTTCCTACGTGGTGTACAGAGAACATGTGGTAGCAGAGTCTGACTCGAGAAGAGGCTAGAAGGATTGCTAATTAGCAGGGTACCTGAGGGGATAGCCAAGATGGTTCCCAATGGAAGTCACAGCCACGTCATAGAGAAGCCTGTAGAAACAGTACAAATCTAAATGAGGTTAAAACCACCAGAGAGTGCTAATAGCCCTGAATGAACTGAGTCAAGATCACATGTTACCCATCCAAAGAATATAGCTGTGAACACTTGCTGTAAGAGGCAGAACATTTGGGTAGATGGGCCCTAACTCTTCTCCACTCCAGGAAAACCACGTAAGCCACCTCTTTCAACCAATATGTGCAGACAGCATCAGCTGGGAAAAGATGGAGGATGGGAGCCTCCTCACAGAAAAACATGCTTACTCAGAAGACTAAACACTGAAAATGTTAAAACGACTACAATTGATTACATTTTACAGGATTGGACACCCAAAAAGGTTTCTCCTGTTGAACGTTAAAGGGGAGGCAGGGAGTTGGCAAGGGGCGGGGAGTGGGGAGAGTGGATAGCGACAGGGTTAAAAGCTCAGACTAGTTTAAAACAAGATAAAACATTCAAGACTTCTTTGTACCTCTGAGTTTGGGCGTGAGTTAAATTTGGTGAATCTGCTCATATGAGTAAAGGAAACATAAACTAAACATTTCAAACTGCCTGCTGAAACTCCACACACCTCAGGACTCTCTCGGGAAAGTCTAGCAACGACAGACTTGTATAGGTTGATGTCACTCCTTTTCCCTACTCGGTGCATTGTGTTTTCAACATGTAACTTTCCTACTTCTATTTTTGTGAAATCTAACACACAAGAAGGACAAGTGCATAAAACAGTGCCAGGTTTCTCATGTTCTGTTCCCAAGCAATGCCTTGGAAAAGGGAGCTTGCCAAGAACAATGTCAGAAACATCAATTGACTACAGTGATAACAACATAACCAGAAGGCAGGTTGTCTGACAATACAGTTGCCAAAAAAGAAATTGCTGTACCTGTGGAGACCTTGAGTAGTTCCATGAAGGTGGTCTACAACCAATAACAAGGGCAGCACAGAGCTGATAGAAATCTTCTTTTAACCCAGTGGGAGCTTCCCGAGGATTTGGAACCATTTGGCTTTCCTGTGTCACTCCAGGAAAGATATGTCTTACATCCAGAGCGATGGAAGTTTTATTTAGAAGGCAGTGATAACACTAAGCTCTTCCTTCTTCATTTCATCCTTTAAGTTTCACTTTGGTTAACAATTGAAACCAAATTCTATCCCTTAATAATCAGCCACCAGATATAATTCCACAAAAACAGCTAAGATAAGTGGAAAAGTGGTTGTTTGCTCATTTTGTGGCATAATTTTGCATTTGTGATAAGGTGCTGTAACCAATTCTTCTAACCAATGCTTGAGCACACCAAAATGGCCTACTACAGTTTTAAGCAGCAGCAGGAGAGCCTAAGCTTGGACATTTCAGAGTTTAACTGTAAAATAAGTGTATAGTTTCTGCACAGACCACAGCATTTTGGGTCACAGATTGCATCTCTTGCCCAGAGGGTTTGCCAGACAAAGTATCTGTGTTAGGTTGGTTGGGGAAAGGCTAACAGCACAGAGAGCAAAAATAAAAATGGGATGGAAAGCTCCTGAGATGGATGGTACAACACTTGAGTGTGGTGCTGACTTTCTGGATTTTTCCTTTCACTGTCTTTGATATATACCCAGGAAGAGAGAGGGAATTGGGAGAAAATGGCATAGACTTCATGACCTTATCCCTTGCTACAGTACCAAGGTCGGTGTGGGTTCAGGTGTGTTACTCACTTGCAAGATAACCCAGGTCTTGACCTGATCTCTTATTGTTTATGTAGTGTTAGTTTTCTCGACCAGAAAGTCTGTAAGCTCATTTTGGGAAGGGATATTATGTTAGTTGGGCTTCAAAGTAGGAAAGTTCAAGGAGAGTTTACTAGAGACAGAAAGATGTGGGCAGGGTGTAAGTAGACCGCAGGGGTTGGTACAGTACCCCAGGGTAGTAACGGGATGGTGGTTTATCACCCTCAGTTCAAAGAAAGCTAGAAAAGGTCCTGGAGCTTCTGCTATGGGACCTTTCATACATGCCGGATGGAGGTGGGCAGGTTGGAAAGAGGGAGAGTGTCTCTTCCCTCTTGTCCCTCCTGCCAGGGGGAACCTCATGGACAGAGCCCAGGGGGAAGCCAGAGGGCTCTGGGGCCTCGAGAGCCTCTCCAAGCCAAGAGTAGAGTGAAGAAGGGCTGAGAGAGGATCTGGGAAAGTCAAAGTGAAGATCCCCAGCACCAACACATTTTCTTTTCTTTTTTAAAGCCATAGCACCTGGCCTCAGTAATCAACTGTTTGATTAAGAGGCTGTTCTTGACATCTTATTGGCTGTTTTTCCTTATCTGTATTGTAGCGGTGCACCTGCTCGCTTCTAGTCCCCACAGGAAAGGAATGGTTTATATCTGTTTGAGGTACCCTAAAAGAACCTTAACACAGGAATGATTTTCAAGCATAATTTAAGCCAAAGCAATAAGAGACTCGTAAAAGCTGTGATCAAGAGTCCTAAATAAATTCACCTTCTGTAATTGCCAGTAAACATCTATGTCCTCAGCTTTATGAACCAACTCCAGCCTCCCGGAGTTTACATCCCTCCTTGATCAATCTTTAGAAAGGAATTTACTTCTCTAATAACATGCTTCTCGACATCAGGCAGGTCCCAGAATGACCATCAAACAGAGTCAATGTGAACAGCTGGGAGCATCTGATGGTAGTAAACACAGATGTGCCTGACAGGACATTAACTGCTTAGCACGTTGATGTAACTGACTTCCTAACATTCAGCAAGGACTCGCAGTCCCTCAGATGCAAGTGCCTGGGTATAGCCATGGCTCTGTTCCCCATCCACTCTTTGGCAAAGGTGATTCCGCAGCATTTGATCCAGTGCTTCGGCTCGATGTTAATTATGAGATCAGCTCGAGGCCTGTGATTTAGAGTCTGGGCTCAGAACACTTTCAGTAATTCAGTTCCCGTAAGTCTGTGTTATTGGCTCCTAAATGCACTTGCTTAAGCTAATTAAAAAGTAAGCTGAAGAAATTCATTTCTTATGCAAAATTAAATCCGATATACACACTGAATATTGCACCTTGTCATATACGTTTCTAGCTCAGTTGTACCTTTTACTGTTCACTTTGCAGCTTGAGAATTCCCATTTAAAGCAAATGTTTGGATTCTTGAAGAGAAAAATATTGGCCTTTCCAAAAGGTTTGATTATAAAACAACTTTGATAAAGCATTAAAGTACAAAAGAGATGTTAAATGTTCTTTTGTGGCATTATAAGTCAACCAACATTTTTATGAAACTGATAAATTGGATAGCCTCTTGGTAAAATGGGGGTAATCCTTCAAATAACCTGTTCTCTGCATAAGAAATGGCATTGGTGGACCTGATAGACATGTGATATCAGCAACGATTAAGTTGATGAGTGGCTACTCTAACCTCTACTCTGTCCTACCCAATTTACCCAGCACCAGTGCCATATGTATGAGTATATTTGTAGCTTAGGTGAATAAAATCAAAAGCAGGTTCTTGCAAGAAGCAAAATGTACTTTACTTTTTAAATTGAAATATACACACACATATAACAAAAGCCACCCAATTTCAGATCCAAATACTCTGTGTCTATTTACAGCTAGGATTCCAGGTCTGATGGAGAAAAATCACAGGGTGGAGCTAATGTCTCTAACCTGAGCTGACTCTCTTGCAAATGCATTCTTCAGATAGAGGCTCTACTGACTAATAAGTACATCACTGCTTCTGAAAATAGCCTCTGATTACTGCTGATGGGTCAAGAATGTCACATCAAGCACTAGGCAAAAACTTTGAACTTAAGTACTATTTCCTATTAGAGAACTGCTAACGTCAGGATGGTGAGTAGTTTCTCTCTCTTGGCCATTCTGATTATTCAAAGCAGTTGTCTGGAGCAGTGTTCTCAGAGGGAATCACTGAGTCCCAGGTTCAGTGGAAAAGAGACAGGGTTGATGGGCTGGAGCCTGAGATGTGAGGTTGACCTATTGCATGGTCCCTTTATCTGACAGCCTCTACCCTCTGCTTTCCAGGCACTGAGATAAACCCACATTTCTTAAAGTGTGACTGTGTATTTCATACATCATATATATGATGATTTTATTATAATGATTGTGTAAATATAATGTACATGTGCATATGTAGAAAATTGCTGGAGAAATTCACAGAACTTGTTCAAGTAAAAAAGTGATTTAATTTGATGTTCATTTAAAGAAAAACACCTACGTTCATAGCAGAAGTGGTAAATATGACAAAAATCCTATAGTTAGAAAACAAATCTAGTTTGAAAAAACTATGCTACACTATTGAGATACAGAGATAAATACAAGCTTATCATTACTCCTGAGGAACTTGAATCTTCTCTGACTTCAACCCATTTTCACTCTCACATGAGTGTCAGCTATGGTCTTGAGATGAGTCATCTTAGTCACCTACTAGTATTCTTTGGCTCTGAGTGACAGGGCAGCATTTTGAATCCCTACATGTTGTGGAAGCCCTGGAAGAGAAGCAAGGTAACTTCTGTACCGCTATCAATGATAGGCTGGCTCAGGGGTTTTGACATCAGTCTCCAGAAAAGGGAGTCACAGCAGTTACCATCTTAGGACACTCTCACCAGGCCACAGTGATCAGTTATTAATTTACACTGGGAATTAACTATTTTGGAATACTTGAATCAACTCATCAGGTGCTCTCCTATTGGGGAAAGCAAAGTAAGACCAGGAGCCTGCTTGGTAATTAATGAATCAAAACAAAAGAAACTAATTGGTTTTAAGAATTTGGTTTCAAGATGTCTTTCAGAAGTCAATCAGTTTTTTGATTAGAAATTCTTTCTCTTTCTTTATCTGTATGTAATATTTTTTCCCTCTTATACCAACAGGAGTTTATCACATACTTATGCACTCAGGTTGAGTTATTCTAAAGAATATTTTCCTTTTTGAAAGAAAATATAGTGACATAGAGGTTTTTGAAAATAATATAATTTAGTAACGGTAGTGTGGAATAACAATAAGCTTTACCTTAATTTCAGGAGACCCTCAAGAACCTGGCTATCTGGGATGTTGTAGCAAGAAGAAAGGTGGTTGGTCCGCAGGTAGAAGTTGGTGAGGAGATGGGCTGAGATGCTATTAATGAGAGCAGAGAGGTGGAGGTGACTGACAAGCTGCAACAGTGCAAGGATAGTTGTGAAGGCCTCACCGACCCTTCCCTGATCTCTCAGAGGCCAGAACTGGGTGGGAGATGAGGGTGCAATGGGTGCTGTCTTAAGCAGCAGGAGGCCAAAGGATGAACAAACAGGGAGGCAGAAAATTCCAGCAAAGGAAGTTTGGGTCCAAATGTAAGTTCCTGGGGCTGGATAAAACTACTTAAGCTAACAAATACATACTTGCCCCTCCACATCCTGACATATCATGTGTTCTTAAACATACAGATGTGAGTGCTATGTAAAACAAGTAAAGGATGACTAAAAAGTTATGGCTTTATTTTTTCAAGATGACTATATCAATTCTTTATGAAAAATTAATATAAATGATTTGCAAAAGTAACATATGCTTAGGTTGACTTAGATATTCAGCAATGCTAGTCTGTAAGTACTAGGGATAATTCTAATTACTTAGCACTCAACTAACTCAGCTTTATGAGGATAAAGCCCATTGGTTGCATGCCCAAATCGCACAGTGCTCTGAGCATTGCAGGAGCTAATAAATATTTGTATGTGGATAGACTGACAGATTAAATGAATCCTACTTATACTAAAGGGAACCTTCACCAACTCATAACTATCAAGCTGGAGTCAGGGTGGGGGCGGTGGTACAAAGAGGGGATATGCTGTTCATAACATGGGTGAGAAGGTCAATAATGCATCCTATTTTCTACAGCTTTTGATTTTGGAGGTTTCATGCTTTGGGAATATTTATATCATTTTCTAATATCAGTCTCCAATTGTCTCTTGGCTATCTCTTATTAAATTAATTTAAATCAGGCTATGCCTGGTATTTCCTTTCTCTTTGGCTGTTTTTCTTCGCTGTTACATGGCTGACTCTGTGAGCAAAGCAGTGATGGCTATCTAATTTACAGTTATATCACCGGAGCCTGGCACAGAGTAAATGATCAGCACACATTTGATGAATAAATGGATGATGACTGGGTTCTTATTTCCTTCCTCTTGTTTTCCCCAATTGAATTTCTCTATATAAGGTGACCATAAAGTTCATCAATGAAACCAGGATTCTTTTTTAGAAAGAAATGAAGTGATATCGATGACTATACCAGGACCAAGGCAAAATCAGAAACTGTCCCACCCAAACTGGGACATATGGTCACTGTTCCTTGAAGGGGCTCTTCCATTATTTCCCGCCCCCCTTGTAAATTTCTTAAGAATTGAAAGAAATGGGCAAACCCGTTTAGGTAGTAGCTATCAGGAATCCAACAAATTCCATTATTGCTTTTATACTAAACATTGAATAGTTCGTATTTGTTGTTTTAAAAGATCTGTTGCTATTAGGACTAGCTTTCTGGATGATTCAGAATTCCTTGATCCTAAACAGTCTGCTATCTGGTTCTCATTCTGTAATCATTCTGCTTAGTTATTGTGGACCTTTTGTTCCAGGCTCTTGTCTGAGTTAATTATTTGGCATCTCGATTCTCTCCGACTCCCTTTGGAGCTCCTGCTGGCAACTTCTAGCATTCTCTGAAATAGCACCAGACATCAACAGTTCAGACAAGCCAGCCTAGATTTGGCTGAAACACTTACCTCTCAGGAACAACATGGAAGCTTCTGAGCTCCTCCTTCCTGCACCTGGTCTGTGTGTGGATGTGCAGACCACCCACCACTCATCAGGTCAGGTGGCTTTCTTTATAATTGCCATACGTCACATAGCAGAACTTGTAAAAAATTCCACCAGGTTGGACGATGGATTATTGGAGAAATTTTTAAAGCAAGGATCGGGTAGAAGATAAAGCCTACAGTGTAATCACAGCACTTTATCGAGAGCTCTAGACAGTCGGGTTAATCTGCTAGACATATGGTGGATTTTTGTTCAAGTTCTTCTCCATTCTTACAGAATAGGCAGGAGAAAGATACTGTAAATGTCCGTACAGAGTCTGAGGGTGCAAGACACTCTGAGTTTACATCACAGTTATTTATAGGAGTTGTCTGGGAAAGACAGCTTCCAGACCTGGGGATTTCTGTAACCATGGGAACTTGCCATTGGCTCCGCTAGGGTGAGGAACTCCCTGGGTTCATGGGAGGCTGAGTTGTGATGACTGCTCAAAAAACAAACCGTAGATAGTGTGAAATTCACATCCTACTTCCATCATGTTATACAGGGAACCAGTCAGCATGGCTACAACTCATCAGTTGCAAATAAAAAATGCAACTAAACTAGGTAATTTCAATCTGAAAAACACATTCAGGACATAGGCCTTCCTACTGCTTTGTTAGAAAGGTAACTCCATTCTTTTCTTGATTCTCTTTTAATAGAGGTAGTGATAAAAGTAAAATGGAAATTAAAGATGATAGATGGCCTCTAAGGACCTTACTCAGTGACAGAACACAAGTCATATAAATATAAATATTAATCAATGCTCTCAGCTTAGTTCAGGTACTAAGCTGTTGTACATCCAACAGCTTAATTATTATTTTTATGGATATTGTAGCCCAACATACCCCAGGCAATTGCATCCATAAAATCTTCTGCTAGAGTGAGTTCAGCACAGGATTGGGCTACTTGTCTGCTAGGTGAACAGCTTTGGATATTCATTAAATTCATGCTAATATTTTGAGCAGCATATCTTGAACTTCTTTGTTTTAAAAACATGGTTGAAGATACCTGCATTCTGTTCACAACTCAAACCTTAGTTTTGTTCTGGAGATATGCCTGCTCACGACAAAAAAGATGTCAATTGAACTGAGCCATGTGATGCTACGTAAAATCAAGCTTGCTACAAAAATAAATTGGCTGAAACAAATGCTTTCATTAGAAATGTCACTACCGAGCAAGAAATAAAGGAGATATTTTTTTCCTCCTGGGCAGGAGCAGTGTATTACAAGGAATTTTTTCCTGGTATTAAACTTTAAATATAATTTTTTTCTATAGAGAATTAGCATTTGTTTAAGGCACATAAAGAAAAAAGATCAAAATTTTTCTCATTTAGCAGTGAATCTTTAAAAAATAACTTACTTTAATGTAACCATCCTTTGTAAGAAAAAAGCAAAAAAAGAATTGCAGGAGAAGTCATACCAGAGTTTCATTTTCCCTCAAGATTGTCATATTATCAACCTGTTGTCACTAATTACATTACATTTTCTTACTTTGTGAGGATTCATAAGGCTGACTTCTAAGTATGATAAAGTAAATGCACACAGATCATCATGAACTTGAAAAAAAAAAGACAATTCAAAGAACTCTGTCTTCAACCTCTTCTAAAAAATTATTTCTACACATACTCAAGGGGCATTAAAACATTCATGTTCCCAAAAAAGAATTCCGGCTGTCATTGCCGGGTTCAGAATACTGATTCGGTGAGGGAAATAAGTTTGAAGTAAAAAGTTACCCTTAAATTCAGTATTTTTAAATTTTATTTCTATAAATGTTCGATAAAATTTATTCTAAGATGCAAAAGATTTTAATTTTCATCTTTCTGGCTTTTCATTATACATGTTTTCATACTGTGTGGTTTCAGCAGATACGATTAAAAGAGGATAATATCAAATGAACTATAAGTGGCAAAATTTTAAAAAGAAATGCAATGATAATCTCATATATCAGAGCTGTGTCTGTGCAACTAGAAACATACAGATGTAAAGAATCCACTATCCAGATGTTAACTCTGAAATAACTTTAAATATTGGGATGTTGTGTCTATACTGTGCTAACCAGCCCAGTGTTTCCAAGTGTATGACTGTTCCCACTGTGTAGACAAAACAGATGGATTATTTAATGGCACTATTCATTTTTTTTTAACCCAGATGTTCTGCCATCAAGTTGGCAAAGCCTTTCCTCAGTTTTAACAGTTGAGAATATAAACTTCAAATGAGTATAGTTATATTTATTTACTGGTTTTCCCTAAAAAAATTCTTGCTTTTAAAACTTTCTGATTATTTGCCCATTATTATTCTGAATAAGTACCTAATCTGACACTGGGTAGCTTATTATGTCCTGTTAATATGTTGTTCATGGAGGAAGCAAGGTTTAATACACTCACATACATATATAGGTATGCAAATGTAGAACCCTTGTTTAGTTTTTCATTTCATATATGAATCCTATTCTATTAATTGGTCGGTGCACTAATAATTGGAGATTAAATAAATCCACATATACCTAATTGGAAATTTCACTCTTATACAATTTCACTGCAGGTGTTCTTTTGGGAATCTATTAAAAAAGTCACATATCTTAGTCTTATTTGAAATGTGTTATTTGTAAAGAGACAGAATCTTTATATAACTTAAAAATTCTAAAGATTTATCACTTGCAAGGTTCTTTTCTTCTTCCACAGTAATGACATTCAACACTTACAGTAGAAATTTAAAACCACATGTATTTTTTTTTGCATATCTTCAGAAGCTCGAGCTTAAATATTATTGTGGCCATAAATATTTTTGCTTCAAGAACCCTTCATAAAATGTAAGAGCTTTTAACATGAAATAAATAAATGCATTGTTCTCTGAGATTAGGTCAGTGTCTTTGAAATATACTGTGTTAGAATGTTAATTGAGTTTGACATAAGCATGGATATAAAATGCATCGTGCCACTCAACTTACCAGCAGTGAAACTGATTACCAATTCTAATCATTGTCTGCATGGTGACAGCATACTGAGATGGAGATGTTGAATATTTTAGTTTGTGATATTATCATGGTTGTTTAAAGTACTGACTACGTGTTTTGAAACCAATAGAAGTAATTGGTATGCATGTTAGAACTAGCAGGCTGAGCACATCATTTATTTATAGATTCTTTTGATGTAACTCTATGGGGGAAAAAGTTAATAAAACATGGTTCAAAGATAAATTTACACTCACCGCTATAATATAGCACAAAGCACAAATTATTGTACCACGAATACTGTTTTCTAGTGAAACACGTTCTTTATCCTATCTTTAGCTATTTACCAAAGCAAGAGTAAAGGATTGGGAAGAAACAAGAGGTACACATGGATGATTAATTCCTTTAAACTTTTCTGAAGCAAGTTGTGATAATTAAAATCCATGTGTTAACAGAGAAAAATCAAGAAATGAGACAGAGTACTTAAACCTTCCTATAGTCTCCCATAAAGTAGGATATGATTTCACACCATGAGTTCGTTGACAAGTCAGTATTTAAAGCTGAGAAAAACTAGAAAACATGTTTAGGAGGTAACATGATGGTTTCAAGTGAAAGGTCACACGTAGGAGAATGCACTTCTGTACACACACCCTTCTGCAGTGAGGGCACTGACGTGCTTAGTCTCTATTCAATAGGAAAGCACATTTTGCAGCAATATTAATTAAATGCCTGATTATGGTTAGAGAATTGCTGACTTCAAACTTGATATGCTTCAGTCAGAAGCAAAGCTTACAACAATGTGCTAGAAAAATATAAAACTGCTGACAATAGAAACATATGGAGGACCCAAAAAACCCAGAATGTGTTTATGAAATATTGCTTATTTATTCTTACATGTTTAAACTTTATTGACCTTCAAGGTACTCTTCATTTGATGCAATACACCTATCAAGATGCTCTTTCCACTGCTCAAAACAGTTTTTGAATTTGTCGACTTTGATGCCTTTTAGTGCTTCTGCTGTTTTTTGTTTCATCTCTTCCACATCAGCAAAATGTTTCCCTTTGAGGACTTCTTTCATCCAGGGAAACAAAAAAAAAGTCATCTGGGGCAAGATCTGGTGAATAGGGAGGTTGGGACTTGGGGGTCATGCTATTCATGGTCAAAAACTGCTCAAAACTCAGTGCGGTGTGAGCAGGTGCATTGCCATGCCTCACATTGCTCGTGTAAATCACCCATCAGAAAATGGGCAAACATGTTGAGTCTCCAAAAAACATTCACCCAAGCCAAACACAGCCTCTTGCAATGCCAGCTGTTACATTGATGCAGATGGGTTTCTAGAACAGTCACTTAGAGTGGGAAGCCTGTAATATAAGGGGCCCACACTCCAGAAGATAATTCCATCTTTGGGGCAGCGGGGGTGGGGTGGGGGTGGGTGGTGGGGTGGTCCCCCGGGTATAACTATAATAAACAGAGTCAGGATTCAAACCTGGGCAGTTTAACTTCAGAGTGTGGGTGCCTCGATACCAAACCACACTACACTGAATGTCTGTGCTTAGCTCAAACAGCCAGGTGGCTCAGATCAGTCTGAGAAGAGCTCACTTTCATCTATACACTGTTTCTACCTTAGATCCCTTATTAATCAGAGAGGAGCCATGAGAAATCCTGCCATCAGCTCAGGTGAGTGGAGAAGGAGACCAAACACTCTCCCAGGTGTCTCCTCTTCTGAGCATTTTGTCCTTGTAGTTTGGGCTTCGGTGTTCATGCCTCCATCTAAGTCAATAGCATTTAATTTAATCAACCCCACACTCATCAAACAGTATGTCATAAACTAAAGCTTATGCTGATATTCCTATTAATATGCATTTTAAATATGAGGACATGAGGTTTCAGAATGGCCCAATATGGCAAAATATTGCAAAATCATAACTGTAATATAAAAATAGAAGGTAATAATTAGAAAAATGTTTGACATTTCCCCTCCCTATCTCAATTTATGTGTTCCTCCTGACACTGCATTCCTGAATAATGAACCAACACTCCTTCAGCAGTTATAGCATGCTTCTGCCAGGCTCCATCATCATTCCAGGCCCATTCGTAATTTCTGTTACTACTTTCTCATCACTACAGAGGTCAGTGTAAATAAAGTACACATCCCATAGGTCTATGACTATAGTACAGCGAACAAGTAATATCAACACATCAAATACTGAATAGTAAAGATTTGTAAGTCAGCTACTATAACAAAATATTATACATTGGGTGGCTTAAACAACAGACATTTATTTCTCATAGTTCTGGAGACTGGGAAGTCCAAGATCCAGGTGCCGGCAAATGTAGCTCCTGGTGAGAGAGTACCTCTTCCTGGCTTGCAGATGGCCACTTTGTTGCTGTGTCCTCATGTGACAGAGAAAGGGAGACCTCTGGTTTCTTACCCTCTTCTTATAAGGACACTAATCCCCACCCTCATGACCTCATCTAAACCTAATTATCTGCCCAAAGGACCCCACCCCCAATACTATCACATTGGGGGGCAGGGCTTCTACATATGAATTTTGAGGAACACAGACATTGTCTGTAAAATAGAGGCAATAAAACGTTCTCATCTTTTCATCCTCTGGATCGAAATAACATTGGTCTGCATAGAAAAGGAAGCATTCCTTTTTGCCTTTCCCATTGACTTTTATCACCTCTTCTCAATGTTTGGTCACTGATCTCCCTAATAATATACTTTGTGTGGCTCTCTAGCTCAAATTTCATGCTATTGTGATTTTCGGATTCTCTTAACTAGAAGAACAAGTTTCAGGAAATTTCATAAACAGTGAGTTTACGTATCTCTTGAGTTGTGGTTAGTTTATCACAGGTGAGGCATAAAATTTAGTATTTTAAAAAAGGTAATTTCTCTCTTAACTAAAAATAATTAAGCATGTATAAAACTTAGGTAGTCATATGGTAAAAACACAGGTCTGAATAAATACATATTTATTGAATGAATAAAATAAGAATGAAAATGTTTCAGTTAGCTAAAAGATTTCAAACGTCTCCTTCTGTGTTTATGGGAAATAAGTGAATAATACCAGCATTGTCCGGAAAGTATTCAGCAAGTAATATGAACACTAGAAGCATTTGTGGCTGGGTTTTTGTTCTGGACAGCCCTCGTATAATAATACATAGTCAAAAGATAGACAAGTCCTTATTTTTTGCTGTTTGTGTTTCTACTTGTCTTTGTTCTTTATTTTTTTTCATTATTTGCTTATCAACTTCCATAACTCTTTTATAAAGATGTAACTTTATGGATTATACGCTTCTATACTTTTGCTTACAATCATATGATACAGACAAGATATGTCACTGATACGTCACATTCACATTTATGTTCTTCTCTATAGTCTAGGTCTTCTATAATACAAAATCAATTGGTTAATTCTTTAGAAACAAGTAGTTAAATCAATGATAGAATAATACAAATAGAAAAAAATTTTCAGAGAAGCCAGTTCTACAGGCAGAGCATTTCCTGGTTGTTTTAAAGTGTGGTAAGTTGCAAAATCCATTCAAGACATTTCTCATAACTGTTATAAATATCAAATGTTTACCATGTGTCAGATACTGCTCTAAGCACTCACACACATTATTTTATTTAAAACACAAAAGAACCTCTTGGATCTGTTTTTCATATGAGGATCCAGACCCATTTATTAAAACAGTTCAGTGGATTATGATTGGCATTAAAAAAACAAAAAACAATAAATTAGATTAGAAAAAAGCATGGCAAATCACATATAATCATGACAAATACTGTTTCTTAAAATGTTTCAGTATGTGTGAACATTTGTGTGTGTGTGTGTGTGTGTGTGTGCGTGTGTACACTAGTAACAAAATGTGTTTTTTACTGATAGACACAGTTAAAAACTTCAAAAGCCTTACTCCATGAGGTAGTATTATTGTACTAATTTTTAGAGGAAAACTAAAGAGATCTAGATTTTATAACTATAACTTGCAAAGCTCCCAAATGAATTAGCTTCCATAGAGTTTTTAATGACACCTAAGATAACGTGATTGTTGCACATTGCTTCCTGCCTCTCTGATGGTTTGCATTTACTTAGCATCAGGAAGCCCCTAACATAGGGTGATTAAATCTCCTCAGATCAGGCCATCTGTGCCATTGAGTAAGTGAGATACTTCGAATAAGTGAATGATGAATTCTGTTCCAGACTGTCCCATAAAATTATAATAAAAATAATAATGAAGTGCTCTCTAATAAAAAGAAAGTCGTTACAAATACTGTGCTATTGATTTCAAAGGGCAGTAATTTTAGAGGAGCTCTTTCATGTGTGTTATAAATCTCGGCAACTGGTGGAGAAAATGTCAGGATTTTAAAAGCAAACAAATAGAAAAAAATCGCCTCACTGCTCATCTTTCATGCTGTTTTGAGTAAAACCAAGGTAGCACAAATATTTAAACAGATGGCTCAATGATATGCTTTTTTCTTTACTAATCATAGTTATTAAAGTACTCACTTTATTTTTATTGTGTTTTAAACGGGCAGAGAAAATCTGAGTCTGATAATGACCTTTGTACATCATGCTGCAAATTGATTTTGATGACCTTTCACTCTTCGATAATTAGGCTGGCCTCATGCACATTCATCTCCCTCTCTCTGCTCTCCAAGTGTGTGGTGCAGTGTACTTTCCTGCTCCTCCCTCAAAACCCTGTTCCCTCCCCCTCTCCTAGCTTTGTCTCCTGGTAGCTGGGTTGGTTTTCTATCTTTTCCCTGAAAGCCACAGATTCGTGAATAAAGAATGAATAGAGGCATTTAGAAGCTGACAAAAAAGAAGAATAGTTATTTTACTGATGTTTTCAATGATCAAATATCTGAATTGTCATGTAATTATGACCATTACAATGATGTCATTGCCATAGTCATTTAGCAATTGTGTACATTGTGTTGAAGACTTATTACCACATTGAATTATATCTCAGTAGTTTAATGAATTTTATAAGGGTGTTTCTTTGTGGCTAATGTGAACAGATGGTAGAAGTGAAAAAGAAATAAACTATGCCTCATTTTCCTTTACATTTCTTTGGTATTATGATCTGAAATTAAGAACATCAGACTAACACACATTCATACACATATTTTTAAATCATGATCTTTAAAAATACACTTGTTAGATATTTCCAAATTCCATAGTTTTTCTTTATATTTTAAAAACATTTTTATTATGGTAAAATATGCATAACATATAATTTGCCATTTTAACTATTTTTAGTGTATATTTTTAGAACTTTTTCATCATCCTATACCTTTAGAAAAATATTTAAGCAACTCAATTTTTAGTCCATTAGGGAACTTCTCTCTCTCTACGTGAGGTTTATTAAATCATATTCTTAACATATTGTTTATACACGTATCCTTAAACCTGCGATTAATTACAATTATGTTTTCCTCAGTACTATGGAATTCCATAAAATAGTTTATGGAGGAATAGTTATAGAAGAAGCTTTATAGGTGATAATAGCTAACATTTATGGGACATTTATTCTGAGTGAAGCACTAAGCAATTACTATACATGTTAAGGAGAAAAATTACATAACTAAAGTAACTTAAAACATTTGTGAAGCCAAAGTTGATATTATTATTATTATTATTAAATTACCTTTCTTACAAAAATATAACCGTTGAAATTTTCATGCAATTGTGCACTAACCCACAATAAGATCATGAGCAACCTAGACCCAGAGTTTGCAGGTCCTGGTGTTAGTTTATTCCTTTCCTATTAGTCAGGGTTGAATAAGGGAAACAGAAATCAGATTATGATTTTTAAATGGAGGAAAGTTAATACAAGACATTGGACACACAGTGATAGAAATGCTGACAGGCCAAGATGAGATTGTCTAGTATTGACAAGAGCCATTACTAGGCTAGAGGACCAAAGAGGCCATACAGTGTCATGGGACCCCAGGGATAAGAGTCACCTCGTGGAAGTTGGAGCCATGAAGGCTATATATAGCCACTGTTGGAGACATGCTCCCATGGAGACAGAGGAAAGAAATGTTTTAATTTCTCTCTTTCTTGCATGTTTTAATCTTCCTACAATTCTTCCATTGGCCAAATCTAACAAGGTAGCCCAGAAGGAATCTTGGAGGAAAGAGCACACTCCTCCACTCTACCTCCTGTGGTATGACAAAGAACAGAGCAGGGAAAGGGTGAGGAAGGGACTTAAAAGCAACTGGATCAAAGACCGGCCCTAACTTTCTAAAGAGGAAATGCTGAACTGCTTTCTAACAAAGGTGGAAAGAGGAAAATGTAGCAAGTTTGATGGAGAGCATGATGAACTATAAAATGGAGAGCTGTGCTTTCAGAAAGCTTCCCAATGAAGATGAAACCTCTCGTCTTTGTAATCCTTGATTCATTTCTTCTCCTCATTCACCCAATTTATAAGCAAGTCTTACCTATTGTATATACTCCAAAACATGTCCTCTATCCAACAACTTCTACCACCTCCATTGGTACCACCATTATTTCTCACTGGAATGTGTGCAATAAACCCCTAACTGGTTTTACTCTTTTCAATTTTTCCTCATTTAAAAAATTGAGGTAAATTTTACATAAAATGAAAGGCTCAGATCATAAGAGAGTTTTGATGAATGTATCTGCCTATGTAAACAACATCACCATTGATACATAGAGCTTGTCCATCACCTCAGAAAATCCCCCCAGGTCCCTTTAATTCAGTCAAACTCCATTTCTTAGGCAACCACCACTCCACTTTCTAACACTGGGGATTTGCATGCCTGTTATCAAACTGCATTTAAATAGACTCATACAGTTATGTATTCTTTTACATCTAACTTTTTTCACTCATGATGTTTTTGAGTTCCATCCATGTTGTTGTGTATCATTCATTCATTCTTTTATTATTTTCTGATTAGTATTTCATTTTGTGGATATACTACAATATTTTTATCCATTCTCCTGTTGACAGACTCTGAAATATTCCCAGTTTTTTGTTATTGTAAGTAAAGATGTTATAAACTTTCAAACACGTGTGTGTATGTATATATGTGTACATATGTTGTCATTTTTCTTGGGTAAATTTCCAGGAGTGGAATTGACTGATCATATGTTAAATGTATGTTAGCTATAAGAAAATGCTAAACTGTATTCTGAATTTGTTATACCATTCTATACTCTCACCATCAACATTTGAGAATTAAAACTGCTCCATAATTTTGAAAACATTGATATTGCCAATATTTTTAATTTAGCCATTCTAGAAGTGTGGGCAGTGTTTGAGCCAGAAGCCAGGTCCACTGAGAAAACAGGTTTAGCAAGGCTACCTGTGTACTTAGAATCCAAGGTTCAAGGGTCTTGCAAGGCTGCCCGGAACTTGGTGAACAAGGTCACTACCCAGGATGTGGTTTCTGGCCAGGGTAAAGGAGGAAAGTAACCTTGCCTGCGAGGATGAAGAATCGTAAAGTTGTTGACTCAGGACAAAAGGACAGGGGTCTGCAACATTGTTTTGAAATTAAGAAGTTACACCCTCTACATTTCTTGGGATATAAAACGAACCCGCTGCTGTCCTGAAGGGTCTCTCTGTCTCCATCAGAGCACAGGGAACCACCCGGTCCCAGCTTTGCTCTCTGTTATGTCTTAATTCCCCGTTGCTCCCCCTCTGGTTCTGTTCTCCCCGTGCTGGTCACAACACAGAGGGCATGCAGTAGCATCTCATTATAGTTTTAATTTGAACTTGCCTGACAATGAACGACCTTGAAATTTTCATGCACTTTTTGGCCATTCATATGTTTTGTACCATGAAGTTTCTGTTCAAGTTTTTGTCCATTTTTATTTAGTAGTTGTTTTTAAAGTGAGTTTTAGTATTAGTAGTTGTTTATATGTTCTAAATGTAAGTCTTTAATTACTTATATATTATACATACCAAATACTTGTGTACTTGTATATATAATATAAAATATAGTACAAATATGTTACACACACACACACACACACACACACACATATATATCCCAAATATTTCTTCCTTCTGAGGCTTGTACTTTTATTTTCTTAATGCTGAATTTTCAGGTTTTAATTTTGATGAAGTAATATTTTTTCTTTTCTCTTTTATGGTTCCTGTTTATTATGCCCTTTCTGAGAAATCGTTGTGTACTCTAAGATCCTAAGGATATTCTGTTATGTTGTCTAGTAGAAGCTTTATGGTTTTAGCTTTTGCATTTATATCTATGATACATTTTGACATGATTTTTGGTGTATTATATAAACGAGGGGTAAGGATTCATTTGTCTTTCACACATTTATCTAGTTATTCCAATAATATCTGCAGGAAATATTTTTTTCCACATTAAATTGCCTCAGTCCTTTCTTGAATAGTAAATAGACCTGTTTACACACGTACATTTTTGAATTTTCTACTCTATTTCATTGAACTATTTCTCTATCCTTATTTGTTGACCAGTTTCTTGATAGAGTACTGTGGCTTTTTAATAAGTCTTGCAAATAAATAGTGTGTGTCCTCCAACTACCTTTCAAGGATGTTTTAGTTTTTTGCATTTCCTTATAAATTCTAGAATCAACTTGTCAATTTCTACATAAAAACCTGATTAGATTTTGATTTGACTTGTGTCATACATCAATTTCAGGGACTACTGACATTTTTACATCAGCGAGACTTCTAATCCAGTAGCATAGCATATCTGTCCATTTACTTAGGAATACTTTGATTTCCTTGAAGAAATGTTTTGCAGTTTTTTGGTGCTGAGTCTTGCATACATTTTAAATTTACTTCTACACTTTAAAAATATATTTTTTGGTACTGTAGTACATAGTATTTGTGGTAGTCAGTGTCTAAGAAAGTTCTCAAAGATTCTCACTTTTGTTTGCCGTTGTGTAGGCATTCCCCATTGAATAAAACTGACCTCTGTAACCAAGAGGACATTACGGGACTTTCAAGTCTCAGTCATAAAATTTCTCCCTGATCTCTTTTGGATCATGATTCATTTAAAGGGAAGCTATTGCCACATCAGAAGGAGCCAAAAAGGTCCTCTGCAGAGGGACATGTAGTTGGGAACTGAGATCTCTTGCCAATATTCAGCATCATCTCGCCAGTGACATGAGTAAGCCTTCTCAGAAGTAGCTCCTTGAGTCTAGTCCAGTCCAGCCTTCAGAATCCTGCTGTTCTGGCTGACATCTTGACTACACTCCCTTGAGAGATCTTGACCCAGAAGCACCAAGCTAGGTTGGTCCCAGATGTCTGATCCATTGAAACTGTGAAATAATAAATGTTTATTATAGTTTGAAGTCATTATGTTTATGATCATTTGTTATGTAGCAATAGACAGTATAATAAAATATTGTTTTTTAAGTTTTATTTTCCATTGTTTCTTATTAGTGTATAGAAATAAAATTGATTTTTTTATATATTGACTATATGTCCTGTGAACTTGCAAAATTCACTTATTAGTACTAGTAGTTTTGTTTTATAGATTTGTTAGAATTGTTATTACGTAAAGAATAAAACTATCTGCAAATAAAGGTGGTTTTACTTCTTCCTTCCCTATTTATTTTTCTCTCTATTGCAACAAGTAGGCCTTGAAGTACAATTCAACTAGTGGTGGTCATAGCACATATCCTTGCCTTGTTCCTGATTCTAAGGGACATGTACAATTTTTCACTGTACACAAGTATGATGTTAGCTGTAGTTTATCATAGATGCCTTTTATCAGCTTGAGAAAATTATCATATATAGTTTGCTAAAATTTTCTATTATAAATGAGTGATCATATTGTTGTTGCCTTTTAAAGAAATCTTGAGAAGAAATAAGAAAAAATCTCCTATATTTATCCACATAGTTACCATTTCTGAAGTTCTTGACCTTTTTTTTTTAAATCTGGTATTATTTCCCTTCATTCTGAAGAACAAACTTTAGCATTTCTTACAGGCACATCTACTGGTAACAGAGTTCTTTCAACTTTTGTTTATCTGAAAATGTGTATTTTCCATCACTTTTTAAAAATGTTCTTTTAAAGCACTTTATACTGTCAACACATTTAATTTACTCATATTTCCTTCTACTAGCAGATGAGTGACACGAAGCCAGAAGTCTTCTCTTGTTTACTTCTGTATTCACTTTACCTGCAATTGTGTCTGCCACATAGTGCTGGCCCATTTGGTGGCAGAAAGAAAAAAGAAAAGGTTACTACAGTAACCTTCAAAGTATGCCTGTTGTGAGACTGTGCACCAACACCAGCACCTAGTCAACTCTTCAAAGCAATTTTGGAACTCTGTTTTTGGAATGGCCATTAGAGCTATTGTCATCCCTGTTGCCTTCCAGCTGAAGACCGTCTTTCCCCCCATGCATTCCCCATGACATCCTAAGGCAGGAGCTGAGCATGGAGGCCATGAGGGCATGGAATATCTAGGAGACAGAACTGTCCCTCTCTTGGGGATACTGTCCCTCCCTCACTCACACACCTCACATCACCCTGTATGGCCCCGGAGGATGGCTGGTTAGTCAATGACGGGTAAGAGTCCTCAAGGGAGGAACAACCTAAGACAGGCACAGTCGCAGAGGGGCCATCAGGAGAGAGCTTGGGCTCTACAGAGGTGAGGCATAAGACCCTCAACCCTTTTGAGGTTGATCTCCTGTCCCCTGGCTATCTTGCTTCCCACATATAGTTCAGCTTGAGATCCAAAGGAATGAACTCAGCCATTCCCTCTCTTAATGGATGTTTTTATAACAATGACTCCATTCACTGGGGTTAAGCGCTGGTGTGTAAAGGCACAATACGTGCTGGAAAACAATGGGGACTTTTGGAACAGCCATAAAGCATGATAATCACAGACCTTGGAAAGAGGAAGCTTTTACTTCTCCATACAATTTTGACTTCCTTGTTCTATCTATCAATAAAAACCATGCATTGGTCTGATTCGAGGCACCCAGTTCATGAGGCTGGAGTCCCTTAGCCCCTCTTATAATCTATTCTTGGCTACTATCTTTCTTAACCTTGCGTCAGCCTACTTGTTCGCGCACTGCTGGTGTCATGCTGGATACGATACATCCTCAAAATCTGACAAGTTGGCAAACTTGCAACAGTGTGCTTACATTGGCAGCACTACACAAACAAGTTTGCGCTGAACTTAATTGTCAGATTTTGGGTACAACAACAGCTCTGATGGCCATTTCAGAAAAACAGTTCCAAAACTGCTTTGAAGTGTTGACTAGGCACTGGCACTGGTGCATAGCTTCCCAAGGGAAATACTTCAAAGGTGACTACAGTGATAGTCAGAAATAAGGTAGTACTTTTTCTAGGATGAGTTCATGAAATTCACTGTCTGACCTTATTTATACATAGTCATCCTTAAAATGAGATATAGAAATTAATGACACTTCAGAATGTTCATATAGTTATTCTGTACCTAATGATAAGAAAATATACATAGGTCCTGGGAGGAAAACACTGGTGGAAGGAGGCAAGGATAAAGATGACAAGATTAAAGTAAGAGGGAAGTAAAAGAATAGGCATGTAAGTTTTTGAAAACATACACCTTTCTAAATACTCTTTAAGCTAACAGTAATTTTTTAGTCTGCAAAAGGAAAATAAATTTTAAGCAATGTCATTTATTATGCTCATAATGTTGATTATAAATCAACCAAAATCCTCAGTGAGGAAAGATTAGGCTTAGGTTGATCAGTGGTAAAACATGTTTTCTAGAAACAAAATGTCATGGAATTTAAGTTGTAGGTTCTATTATTTGGTAGAATAATATTCCAGGACAAGACTGGGAACATTGACATTTGGGTCATTTAAAATGTGCCAGGGAGAAAGTCTGTAACACTAGTTGTATACATTAAATCTGTGGTTACAGATGTCAGCCATGTGAGCTAACAGGACTTATTTGTCCTTAATTTTGATGTTAGGCCATGTTTGATAGAGCATTTTGTGAGGTCATGATAAGGTTTTAAAAGAAAATACTTGGGGGATGTCCAGTTAAGATGGTGGAATAGGTAAATGTTGTGCTTGCCTTCTCTGACAAACTGAACTACAGAACAACCATCATTGATAATCATCTGAAGTCTAGCTGAACAGAAATTCTACAACTAAGGACATACAGAAGAAGTCACATCAAGACTGATAGGAGGGGTGTAGCACAGGTGTGTGGTAGTTAAAAATTGGGAGGAATAACTAAGCTGTGAAGGTACACCCTGAGGTGTGAGGGGTTCTAGCCCCACACCAGGAGAAGATTCCAGTGCCAGGAATTGAAGTCCCAATAACTTCTGGCTGTGAATACTGACAGAGATTGTGGCGGAGTGAGACTAGGGTGCCTGCAGTCCTAGGTGTTCCTTTTAAAAAGCCTAAAGGGACTTATTCACTGATGGACTTACTTGCTCTGAGCCCTAGTGCTGAAGCAGGAGTTGGAAAGGTGCCAGGGACCTATGGAGAAGAACTGAGTTGTCTGGCTTCAGGGTAAGGGCTGAAGAAGCAGCTTTCTCGCAGATGGAGAGGCGGGCATTATTTATTTGTTGAGCCCTACCCTGCCTGATGTGCAAGCACAGGCAGCCACCATATCTGAGTCTCCATCAACCTGACTAACACCATTCACTCTGCCCTGGGTGATTCCCTGGACCCACTACCACCCACTTGTGGAACCACCTATGCCATTTCCAGTGACTTTTCATAGAAATGGTCTGTCTTGGCTCATGCTGCAAGCTTTCTTAGAGTCTTTCTAAGGTTTTCCAACCATAAACAAGCAGCATGTGCCCTCAGTGTGTCTTGTACCTCTTGCTGAACAGCACTAAGCCCAGCATTAGTGGCAGTCAGGCTTGATTTGAGGCTTGGTCTTTCCCAGGCACCTCCAAACCTACTGCAGGTGGTGACCATCTTTGGATTGCTTTGTAGCTCATCCCAGATGTTCCTGACCTGGGCACAGGCTGAAGCTAAACTTAGCCTATATAGGAGTCCCTCCTAAGAAGCCCTGAGGCCAGGATGCCTGGTGGTCAGCTTTGGACCTAGCCAAAGCATCACCCAGCTGCCTCTGTGGATGACACACCCAAAGGGCAGAAGCCAGAGCCCTGCTAGAGCACATCTTGCTACATTGAGTCAGCCTCTGCACAATAGCTCCTCCACTGTAGTCAGAACCAGTCCTCACAACCAATCAGCCTAAGAGTCAATCACTTCCATTTACATGCAAAGAGTAACCAAAGTTCAACTACAATAGGAGAGCACACATACCCACAAAATGGGCACAACTGGAGATCCCAGCTCAGATGACCAAGGAGACTGTGCCACTGGGCCCTACAGGATACCTATTACATAAAGCCACTCTACTAAGACCAGGAGACACAGCAGCTCTACCTAATAGACACAAACAGAGAAAGACAGCCAAAACAGGGAGACAAAGAAATATGTCCCAAATAAAAGACCAGAACAACTCCAGAAAAAGAACTAAACTAAGTGGAGACAAGTAATCTACCAGATGCAGAGTTCAATACACTGAGTATAAGGATGCTCAGTGATAACTTCAACAAAAATATAGGAACCATGAAAATAGAGATAGAAAGCATAAAAAACAACCAGTCATAAATGAATACTACAATAACAGAAATGAAGAATACATTAGAGGGAATCAACAGTAGATTAGATAAAACAGAGGACTGCATCAGTGATTTTGAAGATAAAATAGAAGAAAACACTCAACCAGAACAGCCAAAAACAAAAACAATACATAAAAATGAGAATAGTTTAAGGGGCCTTTCTGACAACATCTAGCATACCAACATTTGCATCATAGGGGTACCAGAAGGAAAAGAGACAAACAAAGAATTAAAAACCTACTTGAAGAAACAATGACAGAAAACTTTCCTAACCTGGTGAAGGAAATAGACATCAAGCCCAGGAAGCACAACTTGTCCCAAACAAGATGAATCCAAGGAGGCCCACACCAAGACACACCATAATTAACATGCCAAACGTTAAAGACAAAGAGAAAATCTTAAGAGCAGCAAGAGAAAAACAGGTAGTTATCTACAAAGGAGCTCCCATAAGACTGTCAGCTGATTTCTTTCTTTTTTTTTTTGCTTTTTGGTATGTGGGTAGCTCCCTGACTGGGAATTGAACCCAGGCCGCAGTACTGACAGCGCCAACGCCTAAGCCTTAAGCCACTACACCATCAGGGAACTCCCCAGCTGATTTCTTAACAGAAAATTTGCAGTCCAGAAAAAAACTGACAAGAAATATTCAAAGTGATTAAAAGCAAGAACCTACAACCAAGGTTACTCTACCCAGCTAAGCTATCATTTGGAACTGAAGGACAGATAAAGAGCTTCCCAAACAAGAAAAAGGTAAAGTAGTTTATCACCACCAAACTAGGATTACAAGAAATCTTAAAGAGAGTTATTTAAGACAAAAAAAAATAGAAAATATGAATAACAAAATGGCAATATTACATATCAACAATTACTTTCCATGTCAATTAATTAAATGCTTCAGTCAAAAAATAGGATGGTTGAATGAATAACAAAACAAGACCCTTACATATGTTGCCTACCAGAAACTCACTTCAGATTGAAAGACACAGAGACTGACAGTAAAATAATACAAAAAGGTATTTTATGAAAGTAGAAATAAAAATACAGCTGGAGTAGCAATACTAATATCAGCCAAAATAGACTTTAAAACAAAGGCTACAACAAGAGACAAAGAAGGACTAAGTAATCCCTCTTCAGGGTATTAATCCAAAGAAACCTGAAAGACTAATTGAAAGGGACATGTGCATCCATATGTTCATTGCAGCATTATTTATAATAGCCAAGATATGGAGGGAACCTGGGTGTCCATCTATGGGTGAATGGATAAAGAAGAGGTGGTGCACATATACAATGGAATATTACTTGTCATAAAAATGAGTTAAATCTTGCTATCTGCAACAACATGGATGGACCTAGATGATAGCCTGAGTGGAATACATCAGGAAGAGAAAGACAAATGACTAATGATTTCATTTATCTGTGAAATTTAAAGAGCAAAACAAACAAACAAAACAGAAACACACTCATAGATATAGAGAACATTTTGATGGTTGCCAGATGGGATGAGTTTGGCAGGATGAGTAAAAACTGGGAAGGGATTAAGAAGTACAAATTGGTAGTTACAAAAATAGTCATGGGGATGTTAAAGTATAGCATAAAGAATAAAGTCAATAATATTGTAATAACTATGGTGACAGATGGTTTTAGATTTGTCAGAACGATCACCTTCTAAATTTATAAATGTCTAATCACCATGTTGTATACATGAAACTAATATAGTATGGTATGTCACTGTAACTGAAAAAATTTAAAAACATTTAAAAATAAATAAAAATAGAAATGGAAAAAAAATATTTGGTGTGGGCCAACTTATGAAAGGTGAATAATGTTAAAAGTGCAGTTTTTAGAGACAACCTTAGGTTCAAATATAGGATGACCTTACTCCTTTGTTTTCCGTGACAGAACTAGTTTAAACCTGTGTTGCTTTTATTCTCAGTAATATCCCAAGTTATACAATAAATTCTATGCTTCCCCAACTTAAATGTTAAGTTTATAACTTATTGTGAGAACTTGGGTATATTGTATAAGTTTTCAAGTTTCAGTTCCTTACTTTGAAACATGGAAATAATGATATCTAATTCTTAGGCATGTTAAGAGGTTTAAATGAGATGTTTTAGGGAAGAACCTATACAGATGCTTGGCTAGGGTTCATAGCAAACAGTTATTTCCTCATTGAGTGAATTCTCTTCAGTGAGGTAAATAAAGGTCTCAGCGATATGACCCCAGAATGCCTTTTCTATTCATCTATCTTAAACTTAAATTCATCTTTCTAAAACTCAACATTTTCCAACTCGTAGCCTTGGGCATATTATTTCTTAGCTTAATTTTAAAATCAACACCCTCTTTTCTTTCTCATTATCTTTAAATTCCCTGCACTTTTTAAGCGTCATTTTTTCTGAATATTTATTGCCAGAAGTAACCTTTCCTATGCATATTCACTTTGAACAACTTTATGATGTTCACTTTTTGAAATGATTTAAATATTTGATTGTTAAATTTTTTTATATTATTTGCATCTGCCCTTTTTATTGACAGTTTGTACATTACTACACTATTTAGATATAACTTAACAAATTTCTTAATGAATGATATTTAAGTTGTTCCCAGTTTTTAATTATTAGATTTTCTATAATTATACATCATTATTTTTAAAATTAATATTATAAACTATTATATATACTGATTTTTTTCTGCATTGCCTTAATCTGAATTTATTTTAAGGTCAGAAAGCTGAGACTTTTTCATACACTAACAAGTTACTTGGGTTTTTGCCTTGTAAAGTGCCTCCTTTTGTTTATTTACTATTTTTTGGCTTATTTTTGTATTCGATTGTTCTCTATTTAAAATTCAATTTGTAAGTCTTTGTTTTCAAAATTAAGAAAATGAGGTTTTTATCATGTGTTTCTTATTTGTTAAATGCCTTCTGTTTGTAATGTCTTAGACTTTGCTGAAAGATTTTTCTTTTAAGTGTTGTCTAAATGATCAGATTTATGGTTTCTGAGTTTTGTGTCTGCTTAGAAAGATCATCCCCATTCCAAGGCTGTAAATAAACTGTCATGTTTTCATCCAATATTTTTATGGTTTCATTGTTTACTTTAACTCTTTGATCCATCTGGAGTTTATTTTTTACGTAAGAAGTGATTTGAAGATGCAGCTTCATTGTTTCCAAGTGAGTACATCATTATTACAGATTTATTGAAAAAAATTCATCTTTACCCCCACTGATTTGGGAATGCTCTCTTTATGCTAATTTCCATATGTACTTGGGTCTATTTCTAAACTCATTCTCTTCCAATGATATTTCTGTGTGTTCCTGAGTCATTATTACAGCCATATAAATAAAAATTTTAGCATATGCTTTACCTAATATGACTCTTCACTCTTCGTCTTCAGAATACATCTAACTAATTCTATGTATTTATTTTCCAAGCTAATGTAGTAAAATGTTTTCATTCTGTAAAGTTTTATTGTTTACATTGATATCTTAACAATATTGAATTCTTATTTCTAAAAACAAGATAGTTTGCATTTTATTGAAGGCTTTTATTATGTCTTTCAATAGATACTAAAAAATTTTCACCTTGTAATGTCCTACAGATTCCTTACAAAGTTTTTTTCAGAAACATCTTTCTCTTTGGTACTATGCTTGAGATAGTTTCTTCCATTATATTTTTAAATTGGTTATTATTTATATATGATAATTTATATTTATTAATAATGTAAATATCATGTCTTCATTTGTAATACCTTTCTAGTTTCTTTAGTTTTTTACATATGCAATCATATTATTCTCAAGCAATAATAATATTTTACCTTTTCCAATATTAATAGTCTGTTTCAGATTAGTGTAATTGATGTACTGATAGTTCTGTTCATCTGGGTTCAAATTCAAACATTGTCAAGTTAATTAAATGTTCTAATCCTCAGTTTTCTCATCTGTAAAATGCAAAGATAGTAGTACTTATTCCATAGGAATAATGTAAAGGTCAAATTGGTAATGTGGGTAGAATAATCAGCAATATACCTGAACACAGTATATCCTCAAAAATATTAATCATTGTTTTATTTTTCCTCAAAGTTAATTGAATAATTTAGTATTTCATTGTCATAAAAAATATTAATAGCCACTTTAAATTACTTCCAATGATGATGTGTGGAATAGCCTAATGGCTTATTGTAGAGTATAAATTATAGCACAGGGTTACAACATCAGGTAATTTTATAATTTCAAGTAAGACAATAAATACTGTGAAACTAAATGGCCCTCAATTTTATGGTTTTGGTGAGATATGAGTGAACTCAAAAATTAGAAAAAGAATGATGATAGTGAGAAACCTTGTTTTATGTTTGATTTTTAACTTTAAAGAAAGTATTTGTCACCTTCTATTTGCACTATAAATATTTATTTACATGTTCTGTTTTTCCTGATAGAAGAGGTAGGTGCCATACTCAGTTGACTCACCTGCATGGTCAATTTGGGCAACTGACAAAGCCCTCTGTAGTGTATTGTCCAAAGTAGGCATTCAATAAATATCCTTTAAGTAAAGACATAAATAAATAAACTGTATCATGAAGAAATAAATGAACTCATAGACTATATATTTTTCAGGTTCTACAAGGTCCAAGCATATGCAATGGAAACATTATATTGTCCTATTCTCAGCTGACAAGGGACAGTATCATACTTCAACTCTCCGTAATACATGTGACATTCTTAAGTAGGAGAAAGATATATAATCAGGAGTCACTACTTACAAAACACTGACTAGAGGTTTGGAATAGTAAAAGCTCTTTCATCAAGGAAGATTTTTTTCCCCCTCTAATGCACATTGCTAAATTTTATCTCTCATCAGCTATTAATTTTGTCTTTCACTCACAGTGGAAATTGCATATATCTCGTTTTTACTATAAAACCTGACTTACGTGCTTCAGCCAAATGCAGAGATTTCATTTATGAATGCTGGTCAGTGATTTATGTCATTGTTTTCCCTTTCGGACAAGTCCTAGCAAAAAATTTTTTTCAAGCAAGGTGGTGTTAATCTTTTCTAAGTACAAAGTCACTCTCCTAGTAGTACTTCATTATATTTGATAAACAAGTAAATATAGCTCAACATATCAAAAACTAAAATGACTATTTTAAGGATTAGCTCTTTGATAATCACCAACAACAGATTTTGGAGCCTCTATAATATTTCAAAGGATTGCCCTTCTTCCAATTGAAAAAGGGTTCGACGTTGGGATTCGAGTTAATTGCCAATGCATCTCAAACAGCAAAGCAGGTGCTAGTACAAAGCACATTCCTTGTATTTGATTTGTTATTTATAGTCAGAACTCTCTGCACTAAACCCTTGAGCAGACTTTTTAGAGCCCACTGCATAACAATTTCATTCACTTTCATGTCAACAAGCTTTGGCTTGATAAATTAAAACAGAAAAATGCTGGCCAAAGCACCACAGCCCTACATGATTCATTCTGCTGCAAGTTTCTGGCAGCTGCCCAAGAATGACCTACCATCTTCCTAGTGCCTTATCATTTTCCCATCTGGAAAGGGCTGAACCTTACACTGGGGAGTTGAAGGCCTGTGTAGGCTGTATTCAAAGGCCATTAACAACCATAACTCTAAAAATCATCACCTTCTCCATGCAAGGTTAACAATAGTCTATAGAATAGATAGGAAGGTCAATATTGTACTTTTACCTAAATAAATATAAAGCAATCTGTAAGATTTCTTTAATGACATACGACTGCATGCTAACCTGAACTATTGTGTCTTTCAACTTTGTGATGTTACTTAAAATGATCCAAAGTAATTTTAAAGACCCCATTCTAAATCAAGCAACTTCTGGTATTCGCTGTCAACTTACTATTAAACAAAGGGATTCATTCATTTATTTTATACAACTGGTTTTCTCTTAAGGAGTTTTAGGTTAGATGTTTATTTTAGTAATTATTTCAGCAATTAACTATCAAGATACACAGGTCACTAAGAAAAAATATTAAACATATTTTTGAAAAGAAAGCTAAATGATAGAATCAGTTTAAATTCTAATATTTGATTTTAGCAAAATTTTAAAATTTATAAGTAGATTTTCTTAACTAAGACTATATGTAGATTAAAAGTAAATTAATTTTAAAATCTGATACTGATGGAGCATTAATTACCGAAGGACTTATCAAAGCATGAATATGTCTGTGAATCCTAAACAACTATAATTTTTAGAAAATGAAAGCTCCCTTATTGTCTAGATATTTAAACTAACAATTTAAAGCAGGGGTGTCCAATCTTTTGGCTTCCCTGGGCCACATTGGAAGAATTGTCTTGGGCCACACATAAAATACATTAACACTAACAATAGCTGATGAGCTAAAAAAAAAAAATTAAAAAGGTTGTACAAAAATCTCATAACATTTTAAGGAAGTTTACCTATTTATGTTCGGTTTACCAATTCAAAGCCATCTTAGGCTGCGTGCAGCCCATGGGCCACAGGTTGGACAAACTTGATTTAATGCTTTCAACAGCTAAATTATAAAGCATGTTGTTGACTGTGTCTTATCTCTGAGGAGGAAAAATGTATGGATGAACAGAATAGGGTAAGATGCCAACCTGCTAGGGTGACCAACAGCCGTAGAGAAAAGTTGTGGGACGTAGTAGCCTTCATTAAGAGAATCCGAGAAATGTTTCCCGAGTAGTGCCTGATTGCAAATACATCCTTTAAACCCAGGCAAGAAGGGTCCCTTTGGTGTCTGGCACTGAACAGGCCAACAGTGCTATCAGGATTGGGTACCTTTACCACAGAGCAGCATCTCCTGAGCCTCGCTCTGTGTTTCTCTCTTTCCAGGTTCTTTCCAACCATTTACACCTCACCTTTAACTGTCGACCAGTTGCCCTGAGTTGCTTCAGGATCCTCACCTGTGGAACATCCTAGTGCCCTGTGGCCAAGGTCCAGTTCCTAAATGGTGGGTTGAAAAGTAGATTGCTTCTACTGGCCAGCCTGGCATGACTTTGTGGGATCATGTGAAATTGGGCTTGGATAAGAATGCCGAGATGCTGATGAGTCCCCATTCAGATAAGACACAGGACGATTTCAGGACCCTAGGCTACTAACCATCTTGGTCTTGAACTGCAACTGCATCTGAGGGTCTGTGAATTAGTTCTTTGAGATTTCACCTTCATGCCACTTCAAGTCTATGGAACCCAAGGATGGCAAGGGGGTACATGAGTATGATTTACACTGTGTGCATCCCTACCAGAGATATCCAGGGCCATCATTTCACCCCATTATCAGGCAGTTCTAGGGGAGCATGCTTATTGTCTCTGCAAGGAGACAGGTGCTGTGCCAAGCCAAGAGAACTTTCAATTGACATCCTCTCTTTCTTCTGATTAATGTAGTGATATTTTACTCTCCCTGATCTGTCTTAAGCAGTGCCAAATGAGGGACATTCCTTATGAGAACAGGACTATTCCTTTTACTCACCTTACAGGTTTTTTGCCTGTCAGTTGTAGAAGTGACAGGAGCAGTCAACATTGAAAGAAGTCACACTATAGACATATTGTGATTATGGCCTACAATGACATTATTAGATGTGTTTTTCTATGTTTCTACACTGTAAAATGTGTATGATAAATTTAACATGACCAGAGAACAAAGTGTTCACATTTCCCTGCATACTCTGGGGCACATGTATTCGTGGTCATAGCAATGAAGCTTAATAACAACCTTTGAAATGGACATTGGAAGCCGATCTTCACAGGTAGCAGGATGAAGATGCAGTGTCATGAGAAATGATGGAACCAACATTAAATAAATGATATCAGGGAATTACAGAGGGAATAACTTGTTTTTATACAAACAAATCCTGAAGTGCATAGCCTTGCCTGTAATAATAGTGTTACCATTTTTTTTTCCTACTAGGAAACAGAAAATTAGATAGGAAAATAAAGGACCTTAACCAGATGATTTATCTGTAAGAGGACATGTATTCTTTCACTACTGATTTAAGTCATAAAGTAAAACAAACTGCTAATGAAGAGTGAAGAATATTGACTAAAGTTGGTTAATAAGAAAAAGAATAAGGTTCCCCCACCCCCACCCTCTCTCTCTGATTCAGATTCTTTTTAGCCAGGGGACAGAGACACTGTGTAGGAATTGAGAGTTCAAGGACAAGTATAATACTTGTTGTGGAAAATAATGCAGTCTTTCCTATGCTAGGTGAACAGTTCAGGGAAACTCTTAGTTACTACGGAGGTATTAAGTTGGCATAGAAAAGTAAGCCCTTCCTTCTCATAAACAGAAGAATAAGGTAGTAGATTGGAGCTAAGAAAAAGTTTAGGACAATACTGAAGGACAGAGATCAATGCTAGATAACCAGATTTTATGGTTATCGCTGGATTTTATGGCTGGATTTAACATTCCTCTCTTTAGAACTCTTCTCTTCCATAGCACACCATGATAAAAACTAAAAATATAGTTTTTCTGAATAACCGTTTATTGGGCAGCCCCATTTGCCCATCTCTGCATGGGCTCTGCAAGCATATTGCTGGTCCTCATGTGTTTTATCTATTTTACTGATGAAGAAGTCAAGACTCAATTTAAGGGACTGGCTTATAACCATGCAGCTAATAAAGAACCAAGTTAGAAATTACAACTTCTTCTTGTTACAAAATATGCACCCTTATCACTGAATTAATATGGTCCACTCAAACTTTATTTATATGAAATGCTTTAAACAGATAATACAGTCCAATGCTATTTTTCAAATTCCTCCCTTTATGCCTCTAATTACTGGGGCCATGCAGTTGTGTTATAAACCTAAATTTTCTAGTGATAAGGATTATTCCCCATCAAAATAAACAGCTTTCTAAAAATTTGTTTTGATAAGGAATTGGGTCCACCACCATCAGACCTTCTATTTAACAAGCCTGTACAAGAGTTTTTATAGTAGAAAATGATTATCTTAAAATTGCAATTTCCCTCCTTTATAGAGAATGGGAACTGATGACTCAATAGTTCACTAAACATGGTGACAGTAAATCTCTTTTCTTGGGGAATGGGTCACCATTCCAAGCAATGAGTAATAAGATATATTTTTTACAAATGATAGAATGCATGTTTTGAAAGTGTACACAAAAAACTTTACCCAGACCAGTAACTTGATGGATTAAGAGTCTTTTATTATAGTCTTAAGTGTACTATACCTAAACTATCTTTACCTTTTGATTCTAAGACGTACGCATTGTCTTTTTAATGATTCTTCCAAGTGTATCAATCTCATTGCAAAGCTTCTGGCTCAGGCTTGTCTGTGAAGAACTAGTCCAGCCCCCTAGAGAAATTCTTGACTGCGCGTAGTCGAAAACCTATTACGGTGGCTCCACAGCCAAACATGTGAGGCATCGATCAATGTTGGATGTGCAAGACAGGAAGAGCTGAGGTGAGAGGTCTTAATAGGAACCGTTGTTTTTCACTTTGTTCAGTTCTATCAGCATTAAAGGAAATTAAAACATAATAATAATAATAATAATAATAATAATAATAATAATATTAGAAAGAAGAAAAGAAAACATTGAGCCTCAAGTTTAAAAATATGTCTTTCCTGATAGCCCTACCTCATCTATCAACATGTCATTTATATCTCTTTAGTAAACCAGCATATCAGAACAGCCTTGTAGGTGCAAACATATGTGCCTAGGGGCGAATGATATGCCTTTAACTCTTTAAGGAAAAGAATACTGCCCTGTAATTATTATCGTGTGTCAGTTTTGTTATGAAGGAACATGAACCGTCTTGCTTCACATGAGACACTTGGAAGATTAAGGCCTTCAGGCACCAGGGAATTGACAGAAGAGAAGAGAGAATTAGAGTTTACAGACTTTAAACAAAATAGAGACATCAGTATTTATTATCTGTGCATCAGTGAGATTTACAATTGTTAAAATATGCAAACAAAACATTTGTGAAACAGCTAAAGAAGACTACAAGACATTCAAAGAGATGGCTAAGATTAACATATAAAAGAAATATCACACCGAAGAAGCATATTAGTGCTAATGATTTAAAATACTACTTAACACTTTAAGGGGCTGTCCTGTGAGCACATATTTCCTCACAACCAGAAACAATTACTAGATTTTTTAAGGCCTTTGTTAAATATGCAGTGTCGAGGCTTACGGAAATGAAATGGCACCATGAATTTAATATCTTGCATACAGTGAAAGATCTGAATAGAAAATATTTGATATTTGTGATGAGGCTAATGTAACACGAGGCTTAGTAAAAGCACATTTTAATACAAAAAGTGAACACCGAAGGAAGCCAATGGAGGTGTGAAAAAGCCAGAGCACAATAATCCAAATAAAACAAAACAAAATAGAAGCATCCCACATAAAAATACTAACTCCTATATTAATTTTTAGGTACATAATTGGCAACCCTTTATATTTACTTTTTTGTAGACCACAATGTAAATATTTTTATTTTAAACTAAAGGGCATGCTGGTAGAGTTCTTATAAATAGGGAAATAAATTTAGATATTTTTCTTGCATGTAATAACTTACTGAAATGTTTAGTACTATTTTTAAAGGATTTAACCAACTTCCATTTGTTCCTGTGCTGATTCTACCCAATCATCAATCACCAGAGGCTTTGGGAGAGAATCCTTTGGAGAGGTGTAAGTTACAGATCTGTGACAGAAAACAAACTTTGTTCTCTTTCTTGTGATTTGCTCTTCTCTCTCATATGTTAGAGAATGCTGCAATTGTCAGAAAAAAAAAAAAAGAAAAAAGAATGATGAACAGGGCACTGTTGCACCTGGCAGCATATAGAGGTGGCGACATACAGCAACAATAAATGTAAACCTCACTTACTACAGACTTGGTTTCAAGTTTGATTTTCCAAGAAACATAGAGTTCCTTCTAATTTGGGGGATAGTATTTTCCCACCTTTTAAGAAAGCCAGGCAATGCCTGTGGAAGTCAGTGGCAAGCATTGTTTTTTAGGGAGAAACTCTCATTTATTAGGAGCCAGGCACCGTGCCAGGGACTTTACATGCTGTAGCAGTTAGGGTCCTAGAAAGAACCAGATGGCATACTCAAACCGGGATAATTGGGGAGAATTTAACAAAGGGACGGTTTGCAAAGGTGTCTATGGGGTTATCTTACCGGAAAGCCCTTTCCGTAGGGGATGTTACAGTGCCTCAGGGGAGCCTTTCTCACCCCTAGACTGAATGCGACATAGGAGGGAACATCCAGCAGACAGAGCCCAGAGGAAAAGGGCTACATAACCAGGACTGCGGCCTTCCCTGGACTGATGCAGTCCATTCATGGGCACCAAGCAGGGAGAGAGCTAGGAAGATAAATACCCTGGGTTCACTCTCCTGTCCATCAAATTTCTTTCAGGGTCTTCTATACACTGAGAAAAGCCAGAGGGGAGAAGGCAAGGTTGTTCATTGATTTAGTTGGTAAATGTCAGTACTTAGGGCACAGAAGAGTATAGAAAATGGGAGAGTAGATTTGCACGGGGGGTAGGGGCAATGGAAGAGATCCAACACACATAACGTCTCCCTCATGCCTCACATCCGAGCAAAACATGCGTTATGGACACCTGCAATTTATGGTTAGGGAAACTTAAGTTTAGGAGGTCAACACACTTTTGTGAGAACACACGGTGACAGCATTGAGACTGAAGCCTCGATTTTTCTCAATCCCAAAGTGTGTTTGTTCTTTTCCATAACTATGAAAACTATGACGTTGTTCTTAGAAATGTGAGAAAGGCTTGAGGTTGGGGATGGCAATGAAAAGCACAAGGAAGAGGAGGAAAGCAAGAGCAGGGAAAGGAAGCAGGTGACACACACGGAGCACTGGCTATGTCCCAGGCATTGTTTTAAGCTTTAAAAATACATTCAGGATCCCATTAATCCTCATTAACGGTATGAATTAGGTACTGTTACTCCTATTTCAATAGGGCAGCAGAGCCTCAGTAAAGTGGAAGACTTAGTAAATGATCAGGATCAGCCTGCCAGCAAGTAGGAGAATTTGAACCCACGTGAATTCTGGGTTCCCACTTTTAGCAATTACGTTATAGAGAATGTGAGCGGGGGAAAAGACTAAGATGAATGAAGTCTGAGTGTCTGGCATAATTGCCCAGAACTCTGTAATGTCCTAAAAGCTTTTTCTTGATATAGGCCGATCACTTTCTTTCATTCTGTTTCCTTCTTTTCATTTTGCTATTCACGTGTTACAATGTCAGTGGTGGTGATGCCGGCAGAAAAAGGAATGAAACTCAGTTCAGACCGTTTTATCATTTTAGGGACACTTATGCAAGTCTGAGAGACATATTCAAAACTGAATTCACCATATACCCTCTTAACTCCTTCTTTTTATACACCCTCTCAATGAATGGCACAACCTACTTTTCATCGTCTACGAAAACCTGGGCACCTTCTCATACGATTGTCACTGATTCCTCTTTGAGTGACTCTTTAAAATTACTCTGTATTGTTCCAAAAGCACTGCATCCCTTTTTAGAATACTTATTTCAGTCTTCCAAAAAATATATTTATATATAATCTGTTATCAGGCCCCAGGTCTCCTACAGTTGCCCCCCAGTCCCCCAGGTTACGCCTGGTGCATGGCATTGCCTCAATAAATGGTTCTTAAATGACCAAATGCAAATTGGGCTTCAATAACTTTTCTACATAAATGAAAGCATTTGACTTGCTATGAACATAGTGAGAAATGGGGGCCTCAGATTTTCCAGACTTTCTTTCCTAGCAAAGACCAGGGAAGGCTGCGATGGCCTGACTTCCTTTTTCATTTGCTTTGATATCTCACCTGACGTAAGCCCTGCTGTTCTTCACATGTCAGACTGACTTGGAACCAATCCTTTAACATGCTGTTTCATGGGGCTTGCAGATACTGAGCTAGGTACATTTTGATTCTCTTTGTTTCTATTTTCATGAACTCTTCTAGAGGACATGGGTCAGAAAGTCCTCAAGGTGAACTGATATCTACATGGCGTTTTTTAACAACAAGGCTGTACTTTTAAACTCTCAAATGCCTTGGACACCTGGTCAAATGTTTTGGTACTTGTCATTTACGATCATTCGTAAAGATTTCAAACCTGAGTGGCTGGCAAAGAATTCGTGAATCAAGGGTACCAAAGTAAAGTTGTTTTTTTTTGAAAAAAAAAAACAAAACAAAACAAACAATCTTGAACATAAAGCAAAAATCTTTCAGTTTCCAAAGGAGAAGTGCACAGCTTGCTCTGCAGAAAAAAGCCTACGGGCTGCACTCTTCAGGTTTGGAATGCTCCTTACAACGTCTCCTCCTCCACACGGACGGACGCATTCCGAATCAATCTCAATTTCTCCCTCATTCCCCGCCACCCTCTCTCTCCTCTATGTATCTTTCAGCAAACCATCTTGCTGAGAGAAGAAACCAGGCCCCTCTGCACCGCCTGGGTGCTGCAGCATTTGTGTTTAGCGGATTGCTTTCTCTGTGTGGCAGCCTCTATTATTGAACTGACATTCCACACGACTTGCTGCTCCCGATGTCATCTGTTATATCAGCATCTGTAGCAGCTGCTGCTTCTTCTGGCTGAAAAGTCTCAATGTTTGCCTTTAAAATGTCATTCCTTCACCTCTCTCCATATTCAGACTCACTCATCGGTCCATTCCCAGCTGCCCTTAAATGTATTCAGAATAAATGGTGCACAAAGGACAGTTTAAACACAGCAAAGCGGTTGTAGGCATGGCATCTCTAGGTCACCGGGCTGTTCTTCCCTCACAAGTGTTGCTTTGTCATAAACGCGTTTCTGGCACAGAAGGTGGTAGCTGTGTATCTGCTTTGGCAACTGGGGAATGTTTAGAAGTTGGCAGGCAAAAAGGGAAAAAAGAGCAGATGAAGAAGGTGTAGAATGATCTGTGAATGTGAGTTGCCTTTTCTTTGTTTTTCATCCTCACTGCCCCATAGTTAAGCTGGTATTTACCATGGTAAAAGCTAGTCATTTGTCTCTTTCCTGCCCATGGTGGCCTTTCCTTTTCTGTCCATGGTGTCCTTGCACTTTGACCACGTTAAGTCTTACTTAACAGTCTCAAGTTCAGTATTTTATCATTGTGGAAATTAGAATGTAATAAGATAGAGTGTTTTGTGTGTGTGTGTGTGTGTGTGTGTGAATACGAATTAGCATCGAAATATGAGGTACTGCCATACAGCAAGCATGCCTGACTCTCGCCAAGAATTTAGCTCTTACAGTTCAAATATGGTCTTTTCTGCAGGCATAGGAATAATGTAGCTCAATTTATAATTGTTAAAGCATTAAATTCACTTAATAAAGTGGCATTGCTACCTCACTGCCATTAGGACATGACTTAGAATTACTTTTCTAGCTGCTAATTGGTGAGTAACTCAGATACGTTTCCACCGTGCGGCTTGCTTCCTTCACGCTCTTTGCTCGTGGTGAGCCGGGGCTGAAGGCTCTGTCTGTGGCCAAGAGCAGGGTGAAGCCCCTTGACCCACTTGGGTATGAGACCTACCACTTCAACCTCATTAGGTAGAAGTAACCATATCATTAGTAGAAAGCCAAGTTTTCATCTTTGCAAGTTCAATTTTAACTTTTGAGATCAAGGGAGATGACAAAGTAATCATTTTTAAAAGCTTAAATCACACCATAAAAGGTGCCTTGCCCTCTTCGTTAACATGATTCAAATAAGGAATTCTTTAGCCTACTTTCTATTGCTATAATCGCAGGATTGTATAGCTCTTCCTATGTACTAGAAAACTTTACAGCCACAAATGTTAAATTAGTTAGTCCTTACAAAGCTCTCAGAACTGTATATTATTCCAGTATTACAGGTGGGAAAACTGGGGCACATTAGAGATTAAGCAGACTGCCCAGTGATGCTATAGTAAGTGGTAGAACTGGGCTGTAGCTGCACAGACCATGCTCTTGATCACTGTACCATCCTGCTCCCCAGTCCCACTGATCTGGAACTACCATCATCAGCAACAACAGGCACCCAGACCAATACATGATTTCTCTAACTTTCCTTTTTGTCATGATTCTAAGCATTCATGGTCCAACTCAAATGTCAGCTCTCTCAATTTCCTTTGCCTGAGACCCTCACCAACATAATAATTATATATTATTATTAATAGTTTAAAGCAAAATGAATATCTGTCTTCCCTGATTGTGGTTGCCTTAGTGTACTGCTATGGAAAATGCAGACTGTATGCTTTTATGCCTCTCTCTTTCCATGCAAATCCCCTCCCAACCGCATACATAGAATGGGCCATGATGTTTTCTTCTCCATCTTGCTAGTATGCCTTGGGTGTGGACAGCAACAGAAATAGTTTCTGTTTCTGTAGGTATTCATCATTATTTTCTCACATCTAGACACAAGTAAGTCCTCCAAAGGCAATACACGATGAAGAAAACTAGCAATCATTTCTCCTTAAAGAGAAGAATAACTTAATATTTGAGTTTTAACAGTAATTAATAGTTACCCTATGCTGGTCAATGATGAGTTTTCAACCTTTCCCTTTTTTTCAGTTTCCATATACATTCTGTTACCAAGACATGCATTTCATCAGCAAAAGCTTCGAAATAGATCCTAAACCTGATCTGTTCGTTTTACAGCTATCACCCTAGTCCATCCCTTGCCTGAGCTTATATTTTCTATAAAATAACTTTTCTAACTTGCCTTCTGGCTTTCACTCTTGACCCCTATTCACCAACTACAGCCAACTTATAAATCAAATCACATCGCTCCTCTGTTTTCAACTCTTCATTGGCTTCCATGACACTTCAATTAAAATCCAAAGTCATTACCATAGCTCTATGTGATTTGACCCTGGCTGTTCCTTTAAACTCATTTTCTACCACTCTCTTACTCTCACCACTGGAAATACACTGGCTTCTTTGATGTTCCCTGAACATGCCAAACGCATTTTATTCCAGGGCCTTTGAACTTGCCCTTCAGGCTCCCTTTCTGGAATGCACTGCCCCACATATCCGTAATGTTCATTCCTGTTTAACTTGTCACCATGCCAAAAAGTACCTTTTCTAAAAATACACCTCCCCCGTCACACTCTATTCCTTCACCTACTTCATCTTTTTTCACAGTATTTTGATTTATTTGTTTATTGTATATCTTCTACTGGAATGTAAATTCTGAGATCAAGGACCATTTTGTTCTTTATTTTATCCATAGCAGATTAATATGGTACATAATAGGTAGTCAATAAATACTTTGTTGACCAAATGAAATTCAATTTAGTTCTAGACCTATGGTATGAGTTTTAGGAAGCATCTCTGTTTATTGTCACGAAATCTGAGTGGCTCAATTTCAGTAACTAGTAGTAACCTTTTAGAAAAATTGATGGAAATATTCATTTGTTTAGTCTTTGAAGTTACTGATATAGAAATAGAACAAAAAATTATCTAGATATGGATTTAGGGACACAGCAATAGAGAGACAGCAATTGAGAAAGATAGAACCTGGAAGATGGGGTCCTTCTTATTTAAACAATTTAAAATGGGAATAGTGTTTTGATCTACATTGCATATCATGATCCACTGAAATCTTGTTACTATGATCAACATGAATGATAGGATTAGCTATTTAGACCTTTTTAAGCCTTATTTGGAAGCCAGTAGATATGAGGTGATATTTTAGACATCAAACTCTGAAAGTATTTGCCAAATTGCAATTGTTTTGGACAAACTGTGTCTGGGCATCTGGGAGAGAGCTGTGGAAGAAGAGGAATGCTACAGATAGAAGGAGGCTATTGCATTCTTTCTGGGTTGCATTTGAGGTGTGCTCAAAGTTAGAGGCCCTCTGTCTTCCCTTTTGAATATTTGGTTGCATTTAATTCCATATGAGATAATTTGTACAAGGGTAATGTCTGCTAATAAGGCCTAAACTCTCATAGCTCAAAACTGTAGTTTGGATCACTCAATTGCATGCATACTCAGTGATTTCCTAAAGAAAATTATTTGGAATGCTTATGATATCATATACTCATGGTGTTAGCTATTGTAAAAGCACAGCTCATACATCAGCTGGTGGCATCCCACTGTTCTGACCCCAGCAACAGCATTGACAATTGGCTGAAAATTCACAAGATACATTTTGCACCACAGATTTGATGATGAGTGGTAATCTTTCACTATTAGAGAAACAGCTACATAATTTAGGAGCAATGAGAGACTTGACACTACTCAACTTCCTTTATTTTATAGTTATAAGAAACTTGTCCCTAAGTAGGGCAGCGGCTACCCATGTTCATCAACAAATTAGCAGGCAGAGAGGTGAAACTGAAACACGGCCTTCTGATGGCTAGCTCAATCTTTGTGTGTGTGTGTGTGTGTGTGTGTGTGTGTGTGTGTGTGTGGCTTTACTGCAATATTTATAAGTGTGATAAGCAGAATTTTGGCTCCCATTCCCTTAAACCCCTGGTATTATAAACATAAATACATGGCAAAAGAAATTGTCCAGATAAATTAAGGGGACTAATCATCTAAGATTAACATAGGGACATTACTCAAGGTTATCCATTTGTGCCCAGTGTAATCACATGAGCCCTTAGAAGTTGAAGAAAAATCAGAGATATCAGAGGCTCCAGAAGGATCAGTTGTGCCACTGATGGCCTGGAGATGAGGGGTTATGTGTCAAAGAATGTGGACAGCCACTAGAAGCTCACCCAATAGTTAGCAAGGAAATGGTGACCACAGTCCCACAGCCACATGGAATTAAATTTGGCCAACAACCTGAATGACCCTGGAAGTGCATTTTCCACCAGAGACTCCAGGAAGGAATGCACTTCTAACCCACTTTGATTTAAGAACCCAGGCAAGTTGTGGAAACTGAAATAATAAATGGGTATTGTCTTAAGCCAATAAGTTTTGGGTTAAATCTTTTACAATAACAATGGAAAACTAACACTAGTTTGTGAAAATACTTCTCCCATCCTTTCGCAATGTTTTAGATTTTGATGCTGCCCTGTGTCCTCATTTCCTTCTCTAAGTAGGGAAATGTTTATGCAAATGTTGGCTTGTATGATAACTTCTACCCACACATGAACAGGGCTTCACCCATCCCAATACATGCCCTCAGATCTTTTTGGAGGCCTCTGGTGGGAAAGATCTGTTATGTCTTCACAACAGCTGCCTCTTTCTCTCCTTCTTCGGCCCTGCTTGCTTGCTCATGTCCATTGCTTTGTCAATGTCCCACACATCATGGGATCACTCCTATCTAAGATAAGGGAGAAGCTGCAGGATGTTTCCAAAGCTCAAATCTCCTTGGAAGACAAAACCCATTTTGCACAGAGGCAGAGAGAATGGCCTGCTTTGTGTGTCTGTTCCACTTAGAGTTGTTGGGCTCCAAAGCAGCTCTCTCTGTGCTTCGGGGCTGGCAGGGAGGTGGGGTGTCTCACCAGGTCCTTTCTATTAATAATTCCTGTGATAAACCTCATGACCTTGAATAGCCTTGCTCTTTGTACCATCTCTTCCTAAGAGAATGAAAACCAGTTCATGGGATGTGATAGAGGAATCCTGCCATCCTCTTTCCATCTTTTCTTCCCTTCTCCTTACCTTGGCTCCTCATCAAGTGAAACATGTTTTGTCCCAGTGACAAACAAAACCTCTCTCCCATTGTAATGGAGAAAAGCCGGTGTGGAGGCATGCACACGTGTGTGTGTGTGTAAATATTTCACCACCACAAATATTCCCTATAAACTTATGAATATAAATTATTTTCACTTGGTTAAAATAAATCAGATGTTTATAATCTCTCTTGGCATATTTTGGTAATAGACACTGTAGTGGGCTGAATAGTGTCCCTCAAAAAGATATGTCTACCCCCTGGCATCCAAAACCTGTGCATCTTTCCTTATATAGCAAAATATGTGATTAATTTAAGGGTTTTGAGAGGAGTCGCTTATCCTGGATTATCCAGGTAGGCTCTAAATTCAATGACATGCATTCTTATGAGAGTGAGGCAGAGGAAAATTTGACAGACACACAAGGAAGAAGACATACAGAAGAGGAGGACACAATATGACCTTGAAGACAGAGGTTGGAGGTTCCACAAACCAAGGAATGCCTGAGCCAACAGAGTCTGGAAGACACAAGAAACAGATTCTCACTAAGAACCCCTGAAGAGAATATGGCCCTGTTGAGATCCTGTTTTCAAATTTATGACTTCTACAACTCTGAGAAGATAAATTTCTGTTGTTTTAAGCCAAGCCTGTGTTAATTTGTATGACAGCTGAAGGAAACTAATACAGACAACAAACCCTTAGATTCTAAAATTGTGTAAAATATACAAAATTCTGTGCATTTTAGATGCTTGCTTATAGACAGAGAAGCTCTATTGCATATAAATTAGTGCTCACAGTCCCCTTGTTAGATGTTGAATTTATCAGAATATTTGGTCAAAGTTTTGTAAATGAGCTAGTTTTCCTTAAAAGCTTGTAACACACTGTACATTGTTAATCAATTTGTATTTATTGAAAGCTTAATCTGAGTAAATCAAATCAGTATGCCAGGGACTACAGGGGAGAGGGAAACAGGGAAGAAAATAAAATAGTAAAATAATAATAATAGTAGCAATGATTATATGGTGCCTAACACTTTCATAGCACTCACTGTGTGTCAGGCACCATTCTAAGCACCTGACAAATCAATTAATTTATATATTATAATATCTAATAGCCCCACGTGGTTGGACTTTTTATTATTCCACTCTATGAAGACTACTAAGGCACTGATGAAAGTCAAAAGACTTGCCCAAGGTCCCAGGGGTGGTAAGTGGCATTGCTGGGATGCAAAGTCTGTACTCATTGACTGCCACCAACCTTGGGTGATGGAGTGAATCACACCTCAGGGGCTGCCTAAAACTGTGGGATAAGTCCAACTTCTTAGCAGACCTGGTAGTAATAGCCGGCCCTAAGCATAGTATTTTTGTGTGTATAAGTTGTCCCCATGTATGAGATACTTTTCTAACCCAACATTAAGAAATCAATATCAATAAGTTACTCATGTGCAAAAGACACCCCCAATTTTTGGTCCAAATTTCAGACAAAAGTTTCGTCTTCTACATGAATAAATGTGGTATGCCTTTTTCTCCTCCGAGGTGGATTTGGCTGTGGAAGACTGGTCAGGATGGGGAAGTGAAGCATTTAAGTTCTAGTGTTTTGTTTGTTTTGTTTGTTTTCTTTCTTTCAAGTTAAACATGCCCAGTTTCCAAAACTGTCTGCTTTACCTTGCTCTTGTCTCCGACAATCAAGGCTCTGTGTCTATAGCTGGCTTGCACGAGAGTGTCACCCCAAAACAAAATCCCTTTCACTGGAAGAATCCCTTGCTTGGGAGTTGAAGGGAGGAAGTCATGGCAAGACCTGTTTGTTTTAGTTCTGGGGGGCCCTTACTTGGAGCAGTTTTGAATTTCCTGGCTGGCGGCACCACTGGGGCAGATGTTTGAAGCACACGTGCTCTGTGCAGGTGAGACGAGCAAACGATGTCCTCCGGAGGCTTCTCTCTGCCACTGAGTTGAAGGACAAGTGGCTGTGAACTTCACGATCCAGGAATCAGGCTTATGAGGGTTGGAACCGCGCCAAGCAGCTGCCCCCTTTCCCGGCGGGCGGGGCAGGGGAGGAGCCGGCTCGCCGGCAGGAGCGGAGGGTGTGTGAGGCGTGCCAAAGCAGTTCATGGAAACCATGAAGAAATTTCGATTTCTGTTGTTGCAAAAAGAGGAGGGAACGGAGGAAATTGAACTTTCCGTGAAGTCTGATAATTAAACTCAGCAGTACTGACAGGGCAGCTGAACACAACAGATAAATAACTACTTTCCGGTAATTATAAGCCAGAATGGTAACATTAGACAAGCTGATTCACTTGGTATTTTCAAGGCTGACATTTCGATTCTAGGGGATATTTGGATCTGTGCTCACAGATTTCTTCCTTTTTCTCCACGCAGTCTCCCTTTCCCACTCGCCGTGGCTTGCTAAAAGTGAAATGATCTTAAGGTGCCACTTTTCAGCACATTTCCTGTGCACCCTTTATATCACCATGCACACCTCAAAGTCCACTGCGGCTGGGTACAGTGGCTGAGATCATGTGTGCTTGTCTAAACATCGTTAAATATTTTTAAAAGGAGCCCGGGTGTCCTCCAATAGAAAAACATGGTGCAAATTACACATTCTATTTCTAGGTGTCCTGCATGGGTCCTATACTTGCTAAAGCTTCTCGAATCATCTCATAGTACAAACACTTCATTTCACAGAGAGAGGAAACCAAGGCCAAGAGTCTTTTTTTTTAAAGATACCCTGTCTTCCATAAGAACAAAACACACGCTTATGCCAAAGGAACAAAAGCATTCTCTTTTATGAAAATTGGGAGACACCCAATTTTTCTCCTCTCTTTGAGAACGTTAGAGTACTTTTAACAGCTGAATTAACATAATAGGATAAAGATTTGGCCCCTTTCTCTGTGGTGTGTGAACTGGATGGGTGCCATCATCCTTCGGCAGAAGGGAAAATGAATGCTTTTCCTGTGTTGCTCCCACAATGAAACCACCCCATGAAGCACGAAGAGGTGTCCCCGAGGGCCTCAAGCCTGACTGATCTGTAGTGTCCAGATGACTTAGGTTTCACGTTGTTGAGCCACACACCTCCATGTTTTCTCTACTGTTTTGGTTTTTTTTTCAAATTCATAAGAGCAGTTTCATAACTTACTAATTTCAGTGGGAGAACCAACTCCCAGGGCCCATCCTGTGGCCAGGCAGGGAAATATTTCCCAGCTTTGTTTGAGAAGACTGTCCTCCCCGCTTGGCACTCGAACAGGCTCAAATGGAATGTCTTTTGTTGTAAACACCTAATTTGTTCATTTTGAACTGTCTGAGTAACTAGATCAAAGACCAGTGTCAAATGCCCAAAGCAATGTTTGTCAGCAGTGGGCTTTTTTATTCTTCTTGTTCTAAAGCCACTGAAAGGGGGGGAAAAAGACTCTTACTGTATTTCCACAAAAGCGTTGGAAAGCTCCTTGGCAGCCTCTTGCAGCAGAATGAATACATGCTACTGAGTGCAGACCATTTGTCTCCTGATTACGACAGACCCCAGGGGACTGGGGTTGGCTTTGAATTCCACCTCTCTTTCTCTGACAGCCTCCTCACTATGACAGTTCCACCCCCCAATCTTCCAGCACAGAGCACTGGGGAGGCAGATCTCCTCTCCACTGTGGGTTTCATTCTGCTCTCTAAATTAAAAGCTGGCTTTCTCCTTTGCAGTGTGTTGACTTGCCTTAAAAACGTGTCTTTGGAAACTATTGTCATTTGGAATTCAGTGGCGGCCATAATGAATGCATTGAGCGTGGCTGTGACTTCCACAGGCCTGAGGATGAGGGCTACCCGGTAGAGGAGGCAGGCAGAGAGGAAGGGCCCACAAAAGGCACCCAGGCCCTGCTACGATCAGCAGTAGGACGGGGCACCACGGCATTACTAGCTCTGCTTGAGCCCACTTGGTTTTTTTGCTTGTTGATTTTTTAAGGATTCACGTTATGCTTTTCTCCTTGTGGGATCTCTGTTTTGAAATGAGTAGAATATGTCTTTATTATCCGAAATGAGCATGTTCATTATTAGGCTGTCTTGAGAGTGGCTGGGATGTATTCTCCCTCAATTACATCTGTTTCCACTGGCATTCCATAAATACTGCTCATGCCGCCACTGGGAGGTAAAGCTTCGGCTGCAAAGTTCATTCCACACTCGGAAGCCGTGGCAGCCACTAACGTGTTTTCTTGCTTAGTTTTGTTTTAGTGCGCATTTCCTTGAAAGGAAAGGAAACCATAAAGTATGTGCCAAAGCTCCCTCGATGTCAGAGTATCTGCATTTGTTTTATACATTTGCCTCTGTCTTCTTCTTCGTATTCCTATTCACTATATGTTCCCCCTGCATAATTATTTTTCCTATATTAAAAAAAAAAAAAGGAAAGGATGAAGCAGCAGCAGCAGCAGCAGCAGCAGCGAGCTGTCATTTGGCAGTGTCTTTTCCATTATGTTTTCACTGCTGGGAAATGCTGGAACAAAAGCATAGAGAGTGTTGCTGAATGGAGATCAACATTCAGCCCTTCTGGGAGGCTGTAATCAGCCTGTCTAAAATGAAAATGCATGCTCTTCTGCACCGGCAGGAGATGTTTGTATTTACCTTTGGAATGCAAGCTTACTCAGCCCATGTAGTCAAGGGGTGTGTTACTGCCGTGCCCTTCCGTGGCCCACCACTTCCCCGGGTAGAACGGAGGAGAATGGAATTTGCCTGCCAGGCCTCAGTCAGTCTGAAGTAGCCCACGATGTACCTTGAACACGCAAATGCAGTCCCAGTTTATGTTAGTGTGAATTTCTAAAACACGGTGATCAGGAATTTACTTCTTATCTTGCTCTGGCCAGATATGCATGTAAGAAAGCCATCCCGCTTCTGTTGATGTGTTACTAGTGAGCAGTTCTTGAGGGTGGAGGGCAGGCAGCAGGAATGGGGTAAACTGAAAAGGCAGTGGGCATCCCCAGCACTGGAGGGGCGAACTGGTGTGCCACGTCACGCACCAACTCCCCCCGTAATGCACACTCCCACCCAGAGATAGGTCATTTCTGTTACACAAGACAGGGGTCTCCTGTGCCCTTTTCCAACCAACCTCCTTTCCACCACACAGGTCAGCATCCTTCTGATTTTTATTCCCATAGATTAGTTTTCTACATTTCCTTTTGAATTGTCAAGCAATAGTGTGTGATACAGTACATCAGGAAAACAAGTAGAACTGCTTTGAGACTTGAAGTCTTATGTATAATTCATATAATACTTGGATTCATCTGACACTATAAAATATAATCTCTGCTTGTTAGAGATCTGATTTGAATTGAGAATTATTCTGCATTTTTTCACCTAAACTATTTAGTATTAAGGATACTTCCTGAAAAATAGAGATTCAGTGAATGTTGTTAAGTATTTGGTTTATAAACGTAGGTCTCTGAAGTTAAGCTTTGAAATCCATAAAGGTTGTAAGTGTCTTAAGATGACAATGTCATGGCAAACTAGCAACTCTTTTAGCCTCCTTGGATTAGCCAAAGTCCTCATTTTCTCCGTACACAGTGATGAGCACCCACGGTACTCTGCAAGTGACTGGCTAGTTAGTGGGTTGCTCTCGGTGGCTCCCTTCTTGTTGAACTGGTGCCTACCAAGAATTTATTGTGTTTATACTATACAAGCTTTCCTTCCTATTGGTATTATTTAATTTAATAGATATTATACCAGTGGCCAGATATGAAGGTAAAAAAAAAAAGAGTATTGAATTTTTATGGAAAGAAATTTAATGCTAAACAAAGTCAATAAAGTTGATTTGTTAAAATAACAATAAAAGCTTGACATCAAATTACATGGACTAGACAACTGTAAAACAAAATAGAGGAAAGAAGTTTTCTTTAAATTCTTGGCCGTCTAAAGAAACTGAACTAGAAGTCAAAGATGATGCACTATGGAAGTTATTTATTTTTATTTATTAAATAAACACATTACAATTTCAATGAACCAGGTCTAAGTGTTTTAGAAATATTAACCCACTTAATGCTCATAACTACCCCTTTTGATTTTGACATTTGAGGAAACTAAGGCACAGAGAGGCTACGCAACTTCAAATAAGTCACACAGCGAGTTGCAAGAGCTGAGATTCAGAACTTAGGCAACCAGAGTCTAGTCTCTTCCTACTGTGTTACCCTATATCTCTTTATCCACGAGTCTGTGCAACTTTCCATTTGGCACTTGCACTTTCAGAAGAAACAACAAAATGCTATGTAGTCTTTCATCAAAAGACTGAAGAAGGGAAGTTTCAACCCAACGTGTGTTTTGGTTCAACAAAAAATGCTTACGTTATGTGAGTTTCTTTTTGAATATCAGCTTTAACCTGTTACTGTTATTTACTGACCCTATTCCATTGGATAAACGCACTTCTACTCCACAAACAAACACTTCAAGGTATTCATTTTCCATTAAGTTTTAAGAGAGAATAGCTGTTTACTGCATTTGTTAGCAAGGACAAGATTATCTGTAAAATAAAAAAGGTCATATTTGATGATTTATCAGACCCTTTTTAACACTAATGTCTTGTTGTCACACATTTGTGTAGCCCCTGAGTGGCTTTGTTAGCTTCACTTTGTTTTATGAACACAGAAGTACATATCTTGACCTCACCCATCCATTTCATAATTAAAAGACAGAGAGAGAGCATATTTAAATAAGCCCAAACCATCTCCACTGTTGACGAAACAACTGTTGACAATTCATTTTCTTATGTGAAAGAACAAAACCTCTTTCTCCTCTCTTTTTGTTCTGCTTATTAAGAAGTAATTTACACCAAATGAATTGCTCACATCTTAAGAACACAGTGCTATGAGTTTTAATAAATATATACGGCCATATAAGCTACACTTCAATTAAGTTGTAGGTCATTTCTATCACATCAGAAAAACTCTCATGTGGTCCTTTCCACTTAAACCCTTTACACCCTACAAGGTAGCTGCTCTTCAGATTTCTATCCTTATGGTTTTCCTGTGAACATGTTTGCTTTTAAATTGCCAACCAACACAGTATAGTATAGCATATCAGAAAATAAATATTACTGTTTTCAGAATTGAAGTGTTAGGTCTAATTTACATAATACTTAGATTTATCTGACTATAAAACGTAATCCAGCAATCAAATAATGCCATGACAATTTCGTCACCTGTTGAAATACCAATTTTAAAAATAATCTCTGAGAAAGAAAAAAAATGAGTCTAGACATTTCCAAGCTTCATCACTAAGTTTGTGTGCATTTCTGCAAATTGTGGAATATCTTGTGCTCCCTTTCTCTCTTTCCTGCCAGGTGCCTTTGATGCACTATTGTTTTCTCAGAACAGTACATTTAAAACACATTATAAACCCAAAATAAAGGTATTATCAAAAAAAGAAGTTATCCTTTGGATTATGTGGAAATCTATATTGGTGTTACAGAATGAGATACCCAAGAAATAACCAACTACTTTCAAAGACATTCATTTAGTCAGTATCCATTTATTTATAATATCAGATGCCTGTTGTAAAAATGAGTGTTCTGGTTGTTTACTGCTGTGTAAGAAACCTCCCCATCAATAAACAGGCTCCACAGCAAGTCAGAGGTCAGGAAAGGATTCCGTGAACTAAATGAAAAAGGTGAAGTCTCTAGACTGTTCTGGGGGATTCAACTACCTTGAAGAAGACTTTTATTTTGGTTCACTGTTTTACACTCAGATACGTAATCTTACCCAAGTCACCCCACCTATTTGAAACTTGGACTTTTTATTTGTAAAACCTGTCCTCTCTCTTTAGAAGGGTTATATGGATCACTGCGATAACGTGTGGCAGTGTAAAACTGTGAAAAATAATACAAATGTAAGGTATCCTGGTTATCATCAGTAAATGATAATGACTCAATTTCTTCTGCAGAACAATGAAACAAAATAAATGTCTTTTTAAAGATAGTTGAAGTCCCCAAGATAGTTCCAGATACTTCACCTTTCTCCTTTTTGTCATGAAGAACAGGTTCCCAGAGAGTCCTTTCCTGCCCTTTGACTTGCTGTTGGGCCCTTGTGTTTTATTTGAATAACACAAACACTAATCCGCACCTGTAACTGTATTACATATTCATTCATCTACCTGTTTGGGTATCTGTGTCTCTTCTGGAACGTGAGTTCCTTGTGGGCAGAGACTCAGTGTCCTCAGTGCTCACAAGTAACTGGCACATTTGGCGTCAGACATTTAACAGACATTGTTGAATAAATGAATGATTGAGTCAGTAAATGACTGGTGTTATGACTGTTGACCAATCTGGCATCCTTGTTTTGAAATTTCTTTACCTTTCTAGCTTTAACAACTTTTTATGTCTATATTTGACTTCAACACTATGACAGGGTTCATCTCGAAACTAGTCACTTCCGAGAGTGACCCCTTTTTTCAGTCTCCCCTCTCTGAATACGGCCTCTTACAGCTGTGATAAGATCCTGGCAATTCTTTCTGATGCATTTCTCTGGAATATGTCTCATTCTTTTGATTTTTACTACCATTGTCTCAGGCCAGGGATTTATCATGATCATTTATATAAACTGTTATAAAAATATCCTAGGTAGTTCCGGTCTTCATCAGTTATCACCATTAGCATTGTAAAACTTTGGTTTTGTAATGTTATTCTACTTTTCAGAAAACTTTGGGTTCCTCACCCCATGCCTTTAGGATGAATTGCAGGCCCCAATATGTTGTAGTTAAGTTGTGCCCCTTATCTAGTTTCTGTCCACCTTTTTCAGTAGAGTGTACTTCTATTATTCCAACAATGCAAGTGTTCCAAACTAGTGTGTTTCAATCTTTAGTGGACATAGAAGTAACCTGAAGATACTGTGAAATTATAGGTTCTGATTCCAAAGTCTAAGACTGAGCTTGCGATGCTTCATTTCTAGCAGTCAAGCCTCTCTCAGAGTGGCAAGGCTCCAGTACGACAAGTATACGCCATGTACTTCCGCATATCTGGACCGTATTCTGTTCTCTTGCTTGGCATGTTCTTTACTTATCTCACTGTCCGGTAAATTCCTATATTCTGAAGGCTAGATCAAATACCATTTCTTAAAGCCTTTCTTTATACCTTGCTCAAGAATTAATTGAATCTTTATCTGTCTTCTTATAGCTCTTTGTTGATACTTGTTTAGTTGTGTATGTGTTTTACTTCCTTAGTTGTAAATTCTTTGCAGGCAGATGCAGTCCCACTGCAATTTATGGGAAAATAAATACTCATACTCAAAGTAATTAGTATATGGTACATAAAGTATAAAATATAAAATATATAATGCATAGAGAGTATTCAAAAACTTCAGAAGTATGTGAAGTAATTGTTGTGTGCAAATTATGTGCTAAAGTACACACAAAGCCATGTGTAGCAGCTGCACAATATTTATTTGTTGAAATGGGTTTAAAGAATGATTTTAAGTACAAAAATTTACTACAGAAAATACTAGTCTGGTTATCAGACAGTTTTACTCTCTGTTGGAGAATTTGTTAGACCATAAATTACCTTCCTGAAAAATGTATAATATTTACTATCTAATTTAATGATCCAAAAATCTGTACTGAATCAGGAATAGAAATGTTAAAGTAATTACATTGAGAAGTCAATTTAATGAATGCTCAATATGTGAAAGCATTATTTCTGTAATCTTTTTTATTGCCCAATTTATCATTTTTATTATTCATTTACTTATGCTATATAGTTCTAGAATGAATTATAATCTCTATCCCCCAATTTTTTCAAATATGATCTCTTAGAAAGCCACAAAAAGCTTTTATTTGAGTAGAGTTTTTATACTTGTTGAAGTGACTATACTTGATTCTTCTGTGCTTTAAATAATTTCCCTAGAGTCTTCTCTTAATTATATCATGCACATGTTTAAACAAGCATTTGCTTTCTCACAGTCTAAATTCTTTTAACTTGATCTTCCAGGGTGGCCAGAAGACTCAAATTGCTGTTTACAGTCATTTAATGGCTGTGGTCTTCTAAGCACAGAATTCTGAGTTGTTAGGAAGGCAAAGTCTTGGCATGGTGTAAATATTTGTATCACACAAGTATCAGGGGGGACTTACAACATGGCTGACACAGGTAATTACATGACTTTGTCCTTCTCCCCACTCATCTTAGATGAAAAACAAGAGATAACATATATGATTTGTCACCATCACGATAAAGGAGTTTTTTACTTTCAGAATATACAGAGAAACATCTTGGTAAGAATGGACCATTGGCTTGAAAAATAATTTGATTCAGCTTTAGCTTCAGACTCTGTTAAGAATTTCTTGCATGATTTTGACCTAAATTTCAGTGCATTGTATAGCTGATATAAAAACGTGTTAAGTGAAAATTTGCAAAATGCTTTCAAAGCTTTTTTAGATCATCTAACAAATCAGATATGCCAACAGAACAATGATACTTCCTAGGTCCAAGTTGATTGTGATAGAGAACTTTGAAAATCAAAGGAGAACTGACTCTAGGTGGTGAGCACACAAGGCAACACACAGATGATTTATTATAGAACTGTATACCTGAAACCTATATAATTTTACTAATCAATGTCATCTCAATAAGTTTAATTTAAAAAGAATTAAACAAATAAATTTAAAGAGATAATAAAAATTTTCTATTTTAACTATAAAACAAGCAATTTGAAAAGAAATATGATAATAATCCAAACATTGCCCAAGGTGTTCTTAAACCTATTAAGAATGATTCATGATGTTGAAGAAAAAGGGGGAGGCTTTTAAAAAGCAAGCTCCAGAAAAGAGTAAGACAATGAAAAATGAATCCTTTGAATTATTTGAGTTTGTTTTACAGCTCGATTCACCCTAAAATGAAATACATTTCTTCAATAAGTTACTGTGATAATAAAAATAATACTTGCCACACTACTTTATTTTAAAAATTGGGAGTGGGTGTGAAGGTAGAGAGAAATTGATTGTCATCTTTTCAATGTGGGGGAAAGACATCTCTTGGAAGCTTTAGTTTCCAAACTGATTTTGACTGGAAAGAGCTCTTACGTGTGTGTTGGTTGATGACTGCCTTGCTCGGTGATCTAAACTGCTGATGTATCAATTTAGTTGGAATAGGTCTGGAAATATCAAGCAAACTACTTGGTAAGTGTAGTAGTTCGTGTGGTGTCATGGTGGTAGCTGCAAACTATAGATTGGACAGACCTGTGTTTCCATGAGCAAAATGGAAATTGTCCTTCATGAATTTGGACAGTGTTCACCAGAGTAATTTCAATCCTGACTGTGCACAGGCATCTAAGTTTAACTGAAGCACAATTCTTTAGCAGCCACAGAGATGACGACTACTCTGCTGTGTGAGAAGCTAGCTAGCGTTGGTGGTTTTCACATAATGGAACACGCCCCGTCTGAACAACCATTCTAAAATTGTCCACAGTTGTTGTTTACCAGGAATCAAAAGAGAATTGTGGGCTAATTAGCATAACACCTCCAGGCTTTTGTCTTTTGAGACAATAGGCACTGTGTCCTAATGGTGGATTTCAGGTTTTATCTTTGTATCAAGGGATAGTGATGGTAACAATGATCAGTGTTATACATGGAAACCGTTAGCGATTTTGTTTCTCATGTTTAGATCTTTAGTTGGAAAGTATATTGGGGGTAAGTTACCCCAAAGTAAAGAAGAATGTGCGTTCTTCCCACCGTTAGACAAAGGCAATAGAGAAAAAGACTTCATGGCCTACAACCAAAATGCCTGGCAGGTCCTGTCCAATACATCCATGGAGACATTTGGTGCATGCCGAACACTCCTTGGTGTTTGGTTCTGTTCACAATTATTGGACCAATAAAACGCAATAGTATTTTTAATGTATTAATCCTGGAAACCAAAGGCATAAATAAAGGTTTTGGGCTATTTGTACCCAGGGATGTTTTCTAAGCATGGATATTTTTGGTGGGACCAGGTACCAAGGACCATTTGGCATGGGCCAAATATGCTCCTGGACATTTGGGAGCAAATTGCAAAGACCTTTTGGTGTGGACCAAATGTCCACTAATCAGTGAAATGATGTAGAAAATTACTTTCATCTGTGACTGTGTATGGTGACTAATAATACACGTGATGAGTAACAAAAGAAAGGATGGAGGGAAAAATGCCCTGCCTGGGCGTGGTTTGTTGTTGTTGTTGTTGTTTTTAAATTCATCCATTTACCAAAATAATCACAGGAGAAAAAAGAACTGTTTTCCTCTGCTGAGAAGAAAAGTTGTGAAAGGAAACACTGCAGTTTTATAAGTAACTAAGGGGAGGCCAGCAAGCAGAAGTGACCACAAGGGCTATTACTAAGGTACCAAGAGAGGGTTCCAAGCCAGAGGGGAGCCATGAGGCACCACTTGTTACCTCCAGTCACTTGGAGACCCCAAGATTGGGACATCATGACACATTTACATAGCATATCTGGACTGCATGGTTAATGATTGTTGTTCTCTGTTAAATTCCTTTCCAAAGTACTGCACTGTGCTCTTTTAAATAGGAAACTTTGAATTATCTAATAGAAATTGTTTGCCAGTTTCTGAGTATGGTAGCATGTGAAGGGAAAAATCAAAGCCCCTTAAAAAAGAAATCTAATCCTTTTGGTCAGGGTCATTTTAACACTGGAATTAAATTACACTAATATTAATTGAAATTCACTGTGATTGCCCCATAAAATCCACTCGTTATCTCTACTCCTTTTGCCTAAAGAAATAACTAGAGAATAACTTTGTTATAAAACAAACCCAAATGTAGGCTTCACTCTAGTAATTCAACTACATTGCAGAAGAGATCTGAGGACTACTGCAAACCATCTGGTCCTTGAACTTGTCTCATGACTAGAAATGTTGTGGTCAGCTTCACTTGAGATGAAATTTTGCTAGATGGATTCAATTCCCTTCTCTTCCCTTCCCTTCCCTTCCTTCCCTTTCTGCTTTCCCTTCTCCCCTCCCTTCTCTCTGTCTCTGTCTCTCTCTCTTTGTCTCTTTCTTTCTCTTATTCTAGCATCAAATATCAAGGTCAACACTAGGGATACTCCAGTTTTGAGTGATTTTTAAAATGATTTTTGCCAATACAGGATGTAAGTGGCTAGATGCCTCCCATTAATAACGCTAGGCTTAGCTTGTATTGAAAGGCTAGCTCCAAGTGATACCTTGCATATGCTGGGAGCTCAGTACCACCAATGGCCTCCATGTGGCTGCAGGAACCCTGGATTGTGGATCATACTGAAAACTCTATGATCAATAATCAATGTAATGATTGAAAACAAAACGATAGTAGATTCTAGGTTAGACTCCTACTTGGAAGGGTGGTGTTGGGAGGGAAGACAAGATTATTTCTTTCTGTGCCCATTTCAGAGTAATAACTGAAAGATATTGATTGAAGTGATTAATATTAAATTAAAAGAAACAAAACAACACATAAAACCCTAGATATGTTATGAGTCAACAATAGGAATGTTCCTTCTCAGTCACAGGATGCTAAGCTTCATCCATTTCAAGCACATATAACTCCGGGTATTTTATTCTTTTGGGGAGTGAGTGAGTGTGTGAGTGTGTGTGTGTGTGTGTGTGTGTGTGTGTGTTGGGGTGTTGGGTGTGGCGGTGCAGTCTCAGTCCAAAGAAAGAACTTGAAATATTGATCCTGCCAGTTTAGATTTTATGAGGGATTTAAAGTCACCACCACCTTCCAAAGGGTTCATTCATGCTCAGTTGGGACAAATAATGGCTTTGCAGGAATTGGTTTACAATCTTGGTGGACTCCTATAGGGCTAAGTCCAGAAATACTACTGGGGTGGAAACGTATGATAATCATATGATTATTTTTTAAAAAAATTCATTCTATAGTCTCACGTATAAAAATAAAAAATGCACAGGGCTTGGACATCCCTTTATTGTATCAACTTAAATCAGATTAAATGCCTGGTTGTGTGTCATCCAGCTCAGACCCATTTGTACAAGGCTGTGGAGTGACAAGCTGGTTCAGATGAATGAATAGCTTTCTCATTACTTCACCCCATTCTGCTGTCTCTTTTCCTGTCCTTTGTATTATAATGCAGGACAGCTGTGGCAGTGAAGTGAATATTAACTAACCCCAGTGCCTCAGCAGATTGTGACTTTAATCCCTGCAAATACCACTAAAATCAAAATTTAATTACACTCAGAGTAGCTCTGTTAATGCCTGAAAAATATTTAACAATTAGTGGTTGGCTTAATTAAGCAAACTGCCTTTCAGAACCTGAAAAGTCCTCCCAAACCCTTCCCCCCTCCATTTTTTAAAAATCCCTTAGACTAATTAGTCTGATGTAAGCTCACAGCACTTCATTTACTGTTACTGAGTCTGCTGCCTCGCTGATCTAGGCTCTGGGCTTAACAGCCTTTAATAGAAGGGGAAGTTGTAAAAAGAAAGCAATCAGGTTCACTGCACACAGCTACTTAACAAAAAATAAGCCCTTTACTAAACCAGTAATCATTGACAGTCAATTCCTCATTTATACATAAATGTTATGTGTATATGTATATATAACCTCATTCATATATACAAGGACTGTCCAGAAAAAATCCAGCCATAAAGGTCTCTCTTTCATATTACATGGCTGGATACTTTTTGCACATGCCTCATACACACACACACACACACACACACACACACATACACACACACATATGTAGCAGAATCACTATATCTCAGTTACAGTATCAATCATGGGAGATTCAAGAAAAGCCAAATAACAAATAAATTAAGACAGAATAAACTACTCTCAAGAATTATTCTCTCTCCATATGGATTGGAAAACTCAATTTACATTTAAATTTGGAAGGGACCATGTATACTCTTGTTTGTAAATTAAACAAACAAACAAAATAAAAACAAATGAAGGATGAAAAAGCAGTTAAAATGTAAATTCTGTTCTCTGATACGTGATACTACCTGACCTGCTCAGTTCCATGTTCATCCCCTTATCCAAGCATCAAATGCTTATTGATGATTTAATGTGACTTTCTGGGGAGATAGAAATATGTCATTGTAAACCTTCGCACCAACACCTATGGGATTTTTTAAGAAGCCACAAAACGGTGGCTTGTGCTATCTGTTAAATTTCATTTTTCTACTTGAATTGAGAGAATAAGATACAGTAACACTTCAAAGGAGGTCACTAAGTTGACGCAGCCAACTAAGAAAAGACACAGAAATTAAAAAATGACTACAACCAAACTGCCTTACCGAACCGAAATATTTCCCAGAGCTATCAAGGAGTTTAGAGACCATGGGGTCCAACATCGTATTTTACGGAAGAGAAATCTGAAATTCAGACCTCACGCGATCATCCAGGGCCACATGCAGACCTGTCACCGAGTCATTGCAGAGCCCTCTCGGCCGTCACTCCGACTTACTCTCTTTTACCTGATACCGACACAATTAGAGCAAGCTATGTTATACAGTTTCCCAAATCACAGCAGATTAGAAGCCGCAGATTGGGGGCTGGTAACATCGAAACACAAATAGTTTTAGTTGACAAGGCCGATCTGTGCTACCTCAGCTCATCTCATTTTACTGTGCGTGCGTGCATGGGAGTGTGTGCTTCCCTCCTTCCGGGTTTTCAAGAAAAGGGCCAAACAAGATTACGATACCATGCTGATTTATTTTCTTTTGGAGAACATCAAAAGGAAAATATTTTTCTCTGCTCCTACTAAGTTGTCACTGAGATATGTGAATGACATGTCCATTTTTTTCAATCTAGAAAAATACCTATAATATTTTTAGGGGATGTTTTCACCCATATGGGGATCTTCCTGTAGACCTGCCTGTTCTTCCTTAGTTAAGAGTAGTTCCTAAGTATTTTGGCTGTTGCTTAATTCCATAATTAAGGGGAAAGAAAGAAGAAAATGAGTATTGTTCATGTGTATGTGTCTGAAAGGATGTGTTACCTACATCCACACCCAACTCTGCCAGCGCCTCCATGCATTTTGTACATTTTCATGTAACTGCAGGCTATGTTCTAAGTCTCATGATAGGCTGAGGATGGAGATGAAATCAAGTTCCTAATACAGAAGGTGGACATATGGAATGTGATTGAGATACTTGTATTTTAACTGAAAAATACTGCAGCATCTGGCAGGTGTATAGTCCTTCAGTGACAGCAATTTTACTTTTTCATAGTGAGGCCAATGGCACATTATAGTTCAAAATTGCTATCTTTGAAAAATGTGTATTAACATGATACTATGAATTGAATCGAAATGTTCTTATGGGTTTTCCAGGAATAACTGTGTCTTAATGGTCTATGCAGCTTGTGTTTAAAATTCTTTTGTCTATTAGTCACATGCACATATCTTTATCTGTTCTTGAATGCATGCTGTATAACCATTAACCAAATGTTCACTCACCATCAAATTGTGTTCCTTCAGTGTGTTTTCTCATTCAAAAGAACATAATCATTCTCCTTAATGATACAAATAATCCACTTCTAATGGACTATTACACCTCTTTTCCATTCTTGAAAAGCATTATTGCTTTTAGTTTTTTTAGTTAAATGCTATACAAATTCGATATAGTATAATATACTTAATTGATCTTTAAGTTTCTATGTAAAAGAGCAGCAAATATTAAAAGACAAACAGAGAAACTGCCAAAGTCAATTCACTTCAATTGTCAAAACTTTTCATGTGAAAAATTAATAGAAATGCTCTTTTATTTCAAGTAAGCATATCTGTGGGTACACTATTCTCTTTTGACTCTGAAAATCATTTGAAAATAAAATAGCTTGTTCATGTTTGTTTTCAGTTTGCAAAATGTCAACTGTATCTAAGGAACGGTCATTGAGCATCATCATCTTGACTAACAGGGAAAGAACTGCTCTCTTGGTAGATACATTAAATCTTTCATGTTTCCACAGTATCACTTCACATTGTTAAGCAAGAATTTATTTAACTGTGGGCTGGTTACATAAGTATATTGCATCACCTCTTCGCTACATCTTACAATGCCCGCTACCACACACACACGTGTCCACACGTACCACCTCTCCTCTCAGAATAGAAGAGAAACCCTTGACTAAATTCAGTATTTCTTCTGATTAAAATTTCAAGACAATATATGTTTCACTATATTGATTATCTCTTATATGATCATATCACAACAAAAAGATTTTAAGGTGATAAAGGCCTGTAGCCTCAGGCAAATAAAACCTCAAATTAATAATTTTAGATGAACACAGAGACCAACCTTTTAACTTCAGACAAATGGACTTCGCTACTCAGAATAAGTAATTTTCAAATATCTTAAATATCTCTAGAGCTGGAGATTCTACAATTAACTAACAATTTATAATCCTGATACTTAAATAGTCATTTCTTATGTCCACATGAAAGCATGTCCATCTCCTTCTAGCAGCTTTTCCATGGTGGTTAAGAATAGCTATTTAGGGTACTCCCTATACAACAGTGATTGAGTTATCCTTTCTCTTTTGTAGGCTGAACGTCTAGGGTTTACTTCATTCTTACTTTTAGAACTTAAATTCTTCCCAAATTTCAAATGTCCCTCACTGTTCTAGCCTTACAGGGTCATCCTTCCCTATAATGGCCAAATAATATTTTGAGCTCCTATTCCATAACACACAGAAGCCCAATCCTCTCTCCCCACTGAGTTTCTTGATCTGTCTGAGGAATGACTCTACTAACTCAGTGTGAGGGATCACTTGTCATTTTTAAAAGCTCCCTAGCTTTAGGTCACTGTCTCTATGGAGCACAATAGATCAACACTTTGTTATGTGATCTTGATTTTTTTTTTCATAAATATTGCAGTCAGGAAGAAGTTTCATTTATTTTTCAGCAATGTAGCTCAAATTGTTAACAATATGTCCACAAGCTTCTTTAGTGAGGCATTTGGATACCTGCTGCTCCATAAATCTCATTTCCTTTTTAATGATGAAAATACTTTGTTTGCTTGCCCTAATTTGGATTTTGTAAATAAAATCAATACTGCTTTTGTCAATAGAAATTTTAGATCAGTTTCTGAATTCCTGTAGGAATACTCCACAATTACATCTTCCATTTACATAGCTAGCCCCTGGGAAATGCCAGGGGACATTACTGGGTAGCATTTAAACAACATAACAGATCCCCTAGCAAGTTCGACAGCAATACACAGAATGACTTATCAAAATTACTAATTTAAGGATGTATTTTGGTTCCAAAACTTATTTCTTAGAATATTACTTTAAGGATTTGTAAAAAGTTTACTATGTATATAATTTTATTAATATTTACATATTTGCAGAAATGATTCACTGTTAGCAGCAATCTGGGTCAGGAATGCACGGGGACAGGAACATTTACAACTTGACAACCACAAGTAAGACAAATATGATCGGAATGACTTCTCCCCATTGTGCTCCGGTCCTGGTTTCCGGAAACGCCAATCTCAACCTTTCACTTCAGTATCAGCATTTCCTGCTCTTGCTTTCAATTTGGAATAAGTGATTTATTTTAACCAGTAATGTCTGTATGTTGATAGTTAAGCACTAAACCTTACGAGAAAAACAATATAATACTTTTCTTCTGTTTTCATTTTTTTTTTTACTAATTTTTCTTGGGATTCATGAATAAGGAAAATACATGCATTTCCTGAGACATGCTGGAAAAGTATTTCCATGTGGGAAAAAGAAACCCAACTTACTCTCTTACTTCTTCTAGAGTTGTACTATAGTGATGGTGGTGGTGGCAGTGGTGGTACGGTGGACACTTTATTCAATTTTGTAATGAAAAATATGAAACACAGAAAAATTAGAGTGTGCAAAGGACCTCTGTGCAAACACTGCCCAGGTCTAACAATGAACAACAAATGTCCAACCTTATTTAACTGGTACACCTACCCATCTTCCCACCCTCATTTCTTGGATTATTTTGAAGTAAATCCCAGACATCATATCATTTTATCTTTATATACGTCAGTATAAAATTGTAAAACATAAAGACTTAAAAGACAGGGTGGTACAGACATGAGGCTAGGCATATAGATCAATGGAATAGAATTGTGAGTTCGGGGGGAGGGGGAGACCACATACGTCTATTGTCAAGTGATTTTGAAAAGGGTGCCAAAACAGTCAATGGAGACAGAGAATAGGCTTTTCAACAAATAGTGCCAGACAAGGGAATATTCATATGCAAAAGAATCACGTTGCACTCTTACCTCATACTACACACAAAAATTTACTTAAAAGTAGGTCGAAGACCCAAGTCTTAGAACTGAAACTATAAAACTCTTAGAAGAATTTTTTTTTAGAGGTGAAACAAAGAGATAGTTTATTGAAGAGAAAGTACATTCCAAAGAGGTAGGAGCGGGCTGGAGCAGGAAAACGGCTCAAGAGCCCAAACTCTTAGAAGAAAATTTTGTGACCTTAAATTAGGTAGTGGTTTCTTAGACACGACATCTAAAGTACAAGCCACCAAAGAGAAAACAGACAAATTGGATTTCTTCACAATTATAACTTGTTCTTCAAAGAACATCATTAAGAAACTGAAAAGACAACTCACAGAATGGAGTAACCTATATAACTAATTCTCCAGGAAATGTCTTCCGTTTGTAATACCTACGTGGGTGCTGCCTTTCCGCTTGGCCTCTGACCTCCATATTTACAGTGCCTATTTCAACAAATGTTAGTAGTAAATTTGACATGTTTATACTGAATTATAAATCCAATTTTTTTGTACTTTTCCCTTGGTTCATTATTTTGGATAATATTTTCAAAAAGGTAATGCTTGCAGTTCATTATTTTTAATATAATGAAAAATTTTTAAATAATTAAAACCTTTTTCTCCCTACTTTTAGTGATTCCAGGTAGCATTATTTTAGCACTACAATCATGCCAAAAAAATGAAAATGGAAAATGTTTATTATTCAAAAATATTTTCCTAAATATCAAATTCATTTTGCATTTTATCTTAGGGTAAGAGAACTTAGAAAATAGCCATTCCTTTCTTAGATTATGGCTTAAAAATCTCTCTTTGATTAATACCTACCAGCTACAGCTGGACCACTTAAACTTCCACTTATACATATGTAGACGACAGGGACTTTAAAAGGAAAATAACAAGATATTGATATGACTTTCTGAGATCTAAATACCATTAAGGAAAACTGCTTTAAGTTTAAAAGAGAACTAATGAAGGATTCACGTGGTATTTCTGGACATAATTCTGGCACAAAGCAGACACAGAGAAACACAAAACAGGCCGAAAAGTAGATTAAAATGTTTTTAAAAAATCATGCGTACTTCATTAATTTCAGCATTTCTACTGAGGTAAATAATGTGGTATTAAAGAACACATACTGTCATATAACCTGTATTTATTTCCTCTGTATCTTAACATTATATAGAGTATATATAGGAGTTACATATTAAGTTTTGTTAAGATTTTAACATTGAGATATTTAATAATATTTAATATTAAGATATTGAGATATATGAAGATTTATTTCTATATATCCAATCATGGTCTCAACAGATGTATTATATTAGCAGTTTATGATGATTTGTGCAAAACATTAAGAAGTAATTAGGAAGACATCCAAAGCTAGTCAGCACATTAATAGGTTTAGAAAGTTCATATTGGATTTCCTTACATTTGCTAAGTACTCTCATTTTCTGGGAATGGATCAGCTCTTTCAACAGTTACCAATCAGCTTAATGTGTAAAATAATCAGACAGCTGTGAATACATGCAAAGTAGCACTTGCTTCACCCTTTTACTTCTTATTTTTAGAATGTTCTGAGTATAGTCACTTCATGCCCTTTAGTATTTTTAATAAATTCATAAATAGGTGATTCATCTCTTTTTAACTGATTTTTTTTAAAAAAATTGAGCCCCTAGAATCCAAAATGATATATTAAGGCCTAAATCTTTTTTCTATACTTAATGTAATAAAAGCTTATGCCTTAAACATAGTGAATTGACATTTTTTCTACTTTGAATGAAAAAAAAGTTTCCTAGGCAAAGGTATCTACTAGTAGAATAACAGTAGATTCTTCATAATACATAATTTGTAGTATTTGCTTGTAGTACAAAACATGACCTCAAATGATTAATAATAATATTATGAAACAGAAAAAATACGACATGAGAGATTTTTTTTAACATTATCAGTGTTTTGAAACCCCTGAGAGTGAAATGGAATCATTTCTGATTAGGACTATAGCTATAAAGTCAGGACAGTATTTTAAAATTAATTTGACATTCAGTTCTTAAAATTCCTGCTTAAAATCTGAACAAGCTACAGTTTCAAAATAGGTGAAATAGATGCTCTCAAAAATTCCCAGATACATGTCTGCATTTTTGTGAAAATGATAAAGACGAAATTGTATATCAATATTGAAGTAATCTAGAACATTCATATTAATTGATAAATTCTTACAAACAGAGACAGGTAGTTCATTACAGTAATCAGTTATAACTCAGTTAAAATATACATCATCTTGAGGTCGCTTGTAATTGCTTTACTTCTCAGCTGTTCACTAACTATAGAGAAGGATCACAATTGGAGGGAAGCCACAGTGTCTACCAACTGTTTACAACACGAGGACTGAATCACAGAACACAAGCAGCAATGAGATGTGGTGATTATCTGGCTAATTGTATCAATGTAGTCTGCAGACAGTAATTCAGAGGAGGAAATAACCTTTAGGATTTAATATATTGAGTTTGTCTCTCTATTGATCAAATTAATTGGATGATTTCCAAATCTCCACTTTACTGAGTATTTTATTGACATAACCTTTGACCGAGAAGCATATAGATTTCAAAATGTCTTTTCTTATAGACAGAAAATCAATTTGGTTATTTAAATAAATAGAATTGTTTGAGTAAAATATTTGGCTGAGTAATTAAAGGATATATACAGTCATTATTTGGTGGGTGTGATGCAGGGAACTGGCACTGAACATGGAGAACAAAAGAGGAAACAGATTTTTGACCGTGGTGGTACTATGAAGAAATGGTGTGAAGGCAGAATAACCAATATGATAATTTTGAGTTTATGCAGGTGTGTTGATTTATAAAAACAGGGTAGACTGTGGATATATCTTACAATTTTTAAAATAAAATTCAATCGCAGGTAAGACAAAACATAAATTCTACACTCGGAAAGAAACATTTTCTTGAAAAGACAGTAAGTTGTCTAAAAGACTCTTTTGAGTCAGTCCTGACTTCTTGAAGATGGTGTAAGTTGGTCATTAAGAGCCAAACTTCATGGGTTGGAATCTGTTTACCCTTTACTAGCCTTTTGTGTTTCAATTTCTTCTTTTGTGAAATGTGGATAATAACAGTACTTCCCCGTAAGGTTGTTGTGAAGATACAATGTTAATACATATTGAAGTAAATTAATACATAGAAATGAACACTTTAGAGAAGTAAATGCTCAATAAATTTTAGTGATTATTATGATTCCATCTTAAAGTAACAAATATATACTCTATTTTCTAATAAATTATCATAATATCCTAAAAGCAACTTTCTAGGAAATAATGTCAAGTTGCAATACTTATTTGATGGTTTTGATGTTTCTGTGTTAATTTCTTTTCATTGATTAGAATATTACATTAATGGCTGTCCCAATGAATGGTTTGATTACATGTGAGAACAACATACATAAAAATTGATAAAACCACTTAAATTTAACTTATATTCTCACAGCCCTTGAAGTTATACTGCACACAGATGACAACTATTAAGTATAAACTTAACCAAAGGTCTAACTTTTCTTCAAATATTTAAAGACCGTCTAAAAAGATTTAATGAATTTTTTAATTATTTCTACTCTTTTGCTGGTTGTCATTCAATTATATTCAAGTGCAATTATAAAAGAATACTTTAAAAGTAGTATTTTGAGAAAAATCTGGAAATATAATACTTGCTTTGGAATGTAATCTGAGCATTCCTAGATTCTACAACTTAAATATTCATATAAATGTGAACATTAATTTGAAAGCTTGCTTGATTAAGAGCAATTACATTAAAACTAAGCCTATGCTTTTATTTATTTTTATTTATTTTTATTATTTTCACATGTACAAGAAAATATAGTGCTTAGACATTTACAGACCTTAGATAGTGATAACCCCAACAGGTCTATTCCTCATTTGATACCGTACATAGCTATTACAGTACCTTTGACTATATTCCCTGTGCTGTACTCTACATCCTATGACAGTATATATATCTTTAAGTAACAGTTGACCCATGTGGGGGGGGAGCACTTCATAAATTACTTAACAAGGTGCCAAAAAATGTATACACATTTTAAGAGATATTATCTATGTATTACATAAATATGGATGGTAACCACTTTGAGCACCTCTTATAATTGCAGAAGTCAAACGTGACTTGTAGACATCTTTTTGTTATCAGTATATAGTGAGTATTACATTTTTAATACAGTATTTCCCTTTCTTAAAATGTGTGCATATTTTTTAGCATTCTCTGTAGCTGCCTAAGCCTATGCTTTTAAATTCTATGTCTCGTCGAAAATATTAAGTATATTTGTTCTAATGATATTTCTTTTGGATCCTGATAGTTCATATTTTCATGAAATTCTTTCAAAATGGCCATATGTAGATATAATATACTCTGCTATTTAGTAATGTTATTTTGCATAATTAAGTTATCATGACTTTATTATTTCAACAGAGAAACGAAAGCATATCTATACTCTATAAAAGATGACCAAACTATCAAATCGTGTCTCCAAATAAGAACAGAAGCATTGCTATGGGTACATTTTTATTAAAGCAGAAGGGGAATACACAATAAAATCTCTGGAGTTCAATTATAAAACCCATATGCTTGAGCAAAGGCATGGTAAAAATATGCAACTTCATTACACATTAGAGGCACTACAAATTTCCTCTTTGATTCAAGAAACACTCAGATTGCTAATGTGGCGTATACTGCTAAAAAGCTAATATCTTGGCTGTGTGGAGTAATGGGCAAGTGGAAACATCTGTATTTTCTCTGCTTTAAGAACATGGCCTTTTAATCCAAGGGCATATTGGTGTGGAGGATAAAGACTGTAATAACAAGAAATGCTTATATTACGCTACCTAGTGAAGAATGATAGCAAAGCGAAAACACATAGGGCTATTGAAATTAAACAAGTGATAGCTTAATCACTATTGTCAATGTAAACTCACTCTTAAGGTCATAAAGAAATAAACGTATTCCATGGTTTAGAATAAATTAAAGATAGAGATGAACATCTCTGCATGGGTCTTTGGAAAACAAAAAGAGTACTAAATGATGGGGATGGCTTCAAGTTCTGCAAAAAAAAAATGAAGCAAAGTCCACAGAATCTGGGGGTGTATAAATCTGTAGACTTGGTGATATTTCAAGATAGGTCAAGATAAAAAGGTATTTTAAATGTGCACAGTGTTAACTAGGTGCTTAATTCTCAGGAATTAGTTCATGCTTGGAAGATGTGTATGAGTGGTTCTGGTACTTAAAAGCTATTTCAAAGAACAAACGTTTCAACCTTATAGCATTTCCAGAGGGAGTTACAATCACTGTGGGATCAATTACGTGTTGAAACTGGAGAAGACCAAGTTCTAGCTCAATTATCTGGCTTTGGAATCTAAAAAAGTTAAAATTCTCATTTGCCTATGTAGAAAGCAGGCACATATTTCATAAAGCCATTGAGAGTGATATATGCAAATTATTTTGAAGTCATTAAAATTATTTTTATACATGGCATCTGTTCTTTAAGACAGACTGTGGGGAACAGACTTTGATATGGCCCCATAATCCCTACCTCCTGATCTTCCTGCCTTTGTGTAATCTCCTCTTTATTATGGATAGAACTTGTAAAATGCTTCTAACAAGTGGAATGAAGCAAAGGTAATGGAATGTACTTGATTGAGTACATTCTCCACTGCTGGTTTTGAAAAAGTTGGCACCATGAATCCTACAGCTACAAGTAAAATAACTCTGCTCATAACCAGAGGGTCCCTGGAAGTGGATCTTTTCCCAGCTGAGCCTGTGATGAGGTTTCAGTACTGGATAATGCTAAGTAGTGTTTTGAGACCCTAAACAGAGGACCCAGTTAGACTGTGCCCAGTCTTGATCCACTGTGAGGCTGTCTGTGTATTGCAGGGGTGTCCAACCTTTTGGCTTCCCTGGGCCATGTTGGAAGTAGAATTGTCTTGGGCCACACGTAAAATACACTAACACTAATGATAGCTGATGAGCTAAAATTAAGGTCTGTGAAGAATTTTTGTAACATTTTAAGAAAGTTTATGAATTTGTGTTACACATTCAAAGCCGTCCTGGGCCGCAGGTTGGACAAGCTTGGTGTATTGTTTATGCTGCTAAGGTTGTTGTGCTCATTAGTTATGCAGCAATAGGAAACATATCTATAGACATTGCACACACTTGTATCTGGGCATATAACATATTTATGTATTCATTTATTTAGGATCTGGTGGGATAAATGTATGTAGTTCACAACTCCTTTTCTGTAAAGTTTTGCTAGCCATTCCAGTGTAGCAATGGCCTCCAGGAAGGGCCCAGATGGCCACCCTGCCAATTCACTCAGCAGTGTGAGCACAGGGAGAAGAGTGGGAGGACACAGGATGCCCAGCTCCATGAGTGGAGGAGAAAGAAGGTCTGACATGTGTGGAGTGAAAGGTAATCTGTGGAAAATTCATTAAAATCTTATAGCTCATATTTGCAATAAATCTGATAGAGCATTCTAGGTATTTGACAATCATACTCAAAATCATTAATGAGTTGTGAAGCTAGAAGTAAATTTTCTAAAATAAAAATTATAAAAAAAGATTTTTTGCTCAGTCATTCCAGAAGAGAAGCTAAAATATCTTTCTATTCTCATTAAAGAAAATACTATGTCAAGGTCATTTTTATATGAGGAGTTAATGAAAGAATATGCAGCCAAACCTGTAAGAAAAAAATTATAAAGGAATTTTTATTTTCCATACTTGGTGTTGGTGGCATTTTTTATTTTTTAATATTTGTAATTTTTGTAATTTATTTTTATTTTAAATACACATTTACTTTCATATCTAATATTAAAATTACAGTGTTTTTTATTTTTCTTAAATAAGGGCCAGAATTGCGGAAGCTTCAAGTCTCACAAAACCTAAATTCACTTCTGCCTGCAAACCAAGACAAATGATTTTAAAATTCCGCTTGCAGCTACGGTAAGATGAAGGTCAATTAGGGTCCTTTAGAATTGGCAACATAAAATTTGTGCTGTTTTTTTTTTTCCTTTACATACAAGGGGGACTGTCCGGAAAGTATCCAGCCATGTAACATAAAAAATAGAGGCATTTATGGCTGGAGGTTTTTCCAAACAGTCCTCATACACCTTGCTAATTTTGACGAGAATTATTTCAGAGGAGTGCTGTGGCCAGAAAACAGAAGAGAGGACTAGGGAATGAACGAGAAGTGCTGTAGCACGGTTGCAGTGGTTATTGACAGGTCCTATGAAGTTTGGCAGTCAGATTTGGCAAACAAGATTAGGTGGCAGATGTAGGGAAATATGAGGCCAGGAGAGTTTTGTTTTTTTTTGTTTTGTTTTGTTTTGCTTTTTTTGATAGAAGCAACTTCGCATGCAATGCTCCAATAGGAAGAGAAATATTTACAATTTCAACTGTACAATGGTAACTGCACGGGGTAGCCATCCTCCAAGATGATTTCCAGTACCCACTACTTGGCATTCGCGCCCTTGCATAGACCATCCCATTTGTGTCAGGATTGGTCTATGTGACGGAGAAGGACAAATCTCGGTCCTCCTTCTGTGTTTCTTCACTCTCACACTACTACTACACTCATAACACTTCGCCAAACAGATGTGGGTGGGGTATTTTCCCCACACCAAGCAATTCTTTGGGATATCAGCTGAGTGTTCTACAATGTAACTGAATTCTTACACTTCTACCCGGAGATGGTATCAAATCCCACAGGTTAAGGGGCTCAGTCCTGCTAACTTGTGAGAGATCTTGACTCAGATTCACCCAGCTAGGCCACTGTTGGATTCTTGACCCTCAGAAACTGTGAAATAACAAATTTGTTGTTTTTAGTTGTTATGCTTCAACATAGTTCGCTATGCAACAACAGATAATTAATATACCTCAGGAGAAATGTCCTTGAGAAGTAAAAACAGAAAATGATAGACAGCACAAGTGGATAGATTGGACTTTAATAGAGACAAGGATGTGCCTATCTTTTCAACAGGAGAGAAATAGACCATATAGGTACAAGTTTAATAGACATGTTTGCTTAATCGTTATAAAATTTTGTTTTTATTGATTTTCTTTTCTCAAGTATGAGGCAAGATTTTATGTTGTATGTAATGCAAAGGGGAGATGGAAGGGATGACAAGCTTAAGAACTATAGAGAAAAATTATGAAACAGTCAGTTTGGAGACTGAGAAAGAAAAATTAGTAGGAAAATATAACAGAATGGGGGTTAGGGTTGATTTTTGTTTGAGGTTTGCGTGTTGCATTTAAAGTGACTTTAGTCAACAAATTGTGTGATTTTTCTCTAGCAATATTTAGATGCTTTGGTTCAATCATAGAGTAAACAGATACATGGGTTTAACCAGAGCCAGTGTTCACTAAGTGAGTGCAATGGAGGACAGGGAATTGAGGGTATTTGCAAAGGATCACAGTGGTGGCCCCTGGCATCCCATTCAAGAAAGAGAGAATTCAAGTACTATCAGCCATGAAAAAGCAGTGGTGTAGTTAATGAGTCAGAGCTCTTGCCCAACAATGGTTGTACAAGATAGTACTTGGGTAAAAGAGGTGAAATGCTAAGCTAATGAAGAGATGGTTCATTCAAAGACAGAAATATAGAATGTGGTAATGAAATGTATAGCTAAGGTGAGGAGGATGGTATAAAAGGGTGACTAGTGCTATTAAGTAGATAAGTTTAAGAGAAAAAACAAGTTCTTGAGCTGAGAATACTTGCAGAAAATGTGAGATGATTGGCATTACTCAATCACAAGAGTGAGGGAGCCAAGGATATTGTAATATTCTGAGGAAATGGAGTTCAAGGTCTCAGTGGGGCCAAGGCACATATAAAATGGTTCCTGTTATCTTGGCAGTGGACACCAAACCTTATTTTAATGACTTTTTACTGAAGTAACACAGGCAAATGAAATAGAGTCATTGGAGAAAAGGCTACACATTACTTCCTTAGTTTTACTAAGGGTGTCAGCTTAAGAAGCAGTTTGGTCACAAAGAACCACATCAGGAAAAGAAAGAATCTGAATGCCACATTCACAGGTTACTTCAAGCCTGTGTGCTTGAGAGTTCTGAGGGTGCTGACCCAAGTTTTCTATGTATGTTTGTATGTATGTACGTATGTATGTATGTATTTATAGTTTGAGTAAGTTAGTGTTGTTCCCCTCCTCAGCAGCCCTGAGCCCAGAGTAAATTTGCTGAGTTTGAACAATCTACCAACCAAATAGTTAGATGACTCTCCCGGCCTCTACTATTTCCCAGAAAGTTTAAGCTCCCCTAGAGGTGGGAATGAAAATGGTGGTTAACACCATAAAGCAGCATTTGGTTAAGCTAATCGTTGACACTTAAAATTACGTGGGAGGATTAAATTAATATAAGTGTAGATTGGTTAGAGCAATGATTCTCATTCTCATTGAGAATACATCAGTATCTCATAAAACAATTTTATATTTAGAAAATAAAAATGACATTTACTTTTACTATTATAAAATAGTTGTCATGCAAAAAACTATAAAAATAATATAACCATGTATGATTACCTACTTAAGAATTAGGGGCAACAAACATAACTGAAACTCTCTGAACCATGAACCCCATCATTTTCTTCTCATTTGTATTTGCTATCTTCCAAACCCTTTTGTAAGTTTTGAATTAGTATCCGTAAACAAATATTCTGTTGTCTTGTATGTTCTCAAACTATGTAAATGGTCTCACACAGTATGTAGCATTCTGTAACTTGTTTTTATTGCTCTCATTATTACACTTTTAGATTTATTCATGTTGTTACATGTAGCTCTGGTTAATTCATTTTGACTGATGAATAGTATTCCACTGTTTGCATCTATCACAGTTCATGTATCTGCTTCTCTGCCGAGGAACATTTAAGGTATTCACAGTTTTTCCATATTTCTAGTGATGCTACAGTGAACATTTTTAGAATGTATCTGGATGCACATACATGATAGTGAAATTTCTGGGTCCTAGGGCCTGCATATCTTTAAATATTTGATATTTTGATAAATTGCTTTCTACAGGGTTTGTACAAGTTTTCTTTCTCCTTCCAACAGGCAATTAACGGCAGTCTCTGTTGCATGACACCCTCTTCAGTACTTTAAAAATTTTAGTCTGATGGTTGTGAAATGGGATCTCATTCTTTTAATTTCAAGTTCCCTGACAACATGTAATTTTAATGGAAACAAACTCCAGAAAGTAAGGCTCAGCAAACTTTTTGGATGATAGGGTAACTCAATAGGCTATTTCTGAGATTGTCTTAGAATGGGTGAAAATGACATGCCCCATAAGGGAGATGTATGGAACCTCCTGAGGTAGGACATCAAGTATTTTGCTCATCTAAAGGTGGCTTGGTTTTAAAGGGGGAAGGAATGCTGGGTAGAGGAAGCAAGGCCAATTAGAATTGTACTGGTTCTGTTACTATAAGATGAAAGAAAGGCATGCTTGATACATGAAAAACAGTGATTCAGGATGAAAAGGAGAGACTGAGAATAAAAAGAGCTGCATAAACTTATAAAGGTTATCTCTGTTTCCCTAGAATGTGCCTGTTTGAATCCTATTTTCTTGGTTTATCCTTTAAGTCAGCAGGGTCTTTAATTATGTCCTACTTAGAGCAAATGGCTTGTTGATAATAATCACAGAACCATAGAATTATAGAGTGAGTAGAAATCTTAGGCACTGTTTCATTTTCTACATAAGAAACCAGAAGTAAGAAGAAAAATTTCACACCCTTGATGAATAGGTTTTAATGAAATGATTGAAGAAAGAGACAATTGGGGCCTTTGTTTACTGGTCCGTGCTTACTGAGGTATTTGCCTGATTACTAATATAGATGAACAACACCCTCTCTATGACTGAGATATGGGGCTTGAGAACATAGGTTTGGGATCAGAGAGGCCTAGGTATGAGCCACGCTCAGCAAATGTTAAATGTGTAATCTTGATTAAGTAATTTAACTTCTCTCGTCTCAGTGTCTTTATTTATATAATGAGGAAAATTTTAATTCCTACTTTTTCTTGTGTTGACAGTGAGATGAGATTGTATCTTAGTCTCTGGCTGAAATGAAGCAGATAGTAAATGTTATATTTTTATTTTAACACCCGAGGGTTTGAGACACAAATTATTTAGTGTTCTGACTTAAAGTGCCAATGGAACAAAGGGAAGGTTTTGTGAAAACTAAGTATGTCAGCAACAGCTGGTGTAGGTCTCCTCCACAACACAATGTAAGATGCTTTTGACTATTTGTTTACCTGAATTTAAAGACTTTTAAAAATGCAACGCTTTGAAAGTTTCCTTATTTGCTCAGTTCTGTGTTTCTTTCCTAATGACACTACCTACAGAATACTCTGGAGTCTACGTAGGAAATGGAGGCAGAATAGCTGGTCTCCCTACTTTTCTGGATTATAACCTTATGGCTGGATGGAGAAGACTGACTGTATCTATTTCTTTTCTGCTCAAATCTTTTATTCCCAAGTTACAAATATGCCCACCTCATATTCTTCCATTATTTTTGAAGAAAAAGCAGTGGCCACCTAAAAAATAATTATGAGTCTTTTACTTGGGTATCCCATCTGTTTTCCCTCTCTTTCCCTCCCCCACAATATGCCTTAAATTTAAATAATTCATTTTACCATTACCATTATTTTTTGTTGCTTTTAAGTCTGTTTGACAGCCTCCACTTGAAGCTGGCTGACTGAGTACATGTGTACGTATAAATTTACCTTTTCTCTTTCCGAAAATCCTACTGAGAATGGACAAAAGAATCCAAAAACAAAAAATAAGAATAAATCTATAGTAGTACATAGAACAAAATTGCACCAGGGGATAATAATATTCACTTGCAAAATTTCTAAAGCTAATAGTTGAGATTACTTTTTTTTTTTTTTTTTTTACTTAACCCAACCATGTCAAAGAACTGCTCACCTAATACAAATATAATGCAGAACTGCTGAAATGGGTGGGTTTTCCTGAAAGGCCTGAGTCAGAATCATGACTCCAGTGAGGTAAATAAGGAGACTGAGGTTCCAGCCTTGAAGACAAAATTTGAGGGGATGCCAAAAAACTCGGTAAGAGAGATAAAGAATTTTTTTAAAAAACCAAAATTAATTTAAAAATTTCATGCTGATTTTTTATTTTGCCTCATGCTCCAAGTGTGGCTTGACATGGCACTGTTAGTAATCCTGTCTCCATGTAGGGTTTTGATATTTTTGTCCATTAGAGGTTTTGCATTACTTTTCATTATTTTAAAATATTGCAGTAAAATATTATTTACCTTGGTTACCGAGTGTTTTAGCACCTGCTTGAATTTTGTACCCAAGGCCATAGCCTCCTTAAGCCTTGGATGTCTCACCTTAGTCTAGGCTTGTACCTGGAGAAACCTTTAGGTCAGAGGCAGCAGGAGTGGGCTCTGAGACAGTCCTTGGGTATTATTTAACAGGATTGTGAATCATTCAGCCAGAACCTACTCTTAAAGCGCTGGCTCTGGTCTTTGTTCTCAGGATAAAGTGGGGAGATAAGTTCTTTAAATTATATGGCAACTTTTCCATGGGGATTTTACAGGATGGGCTTTGAGTTTAGAAAGAGAAACAAAACAGCAGTCTAAATAACGTTCACAATATGGAAGAATTGCCTGCACGCAGAAGATAAACTCCCAAGTACCTTAAAATGAAACCAACTGAACAATATGTTCACTGCTCCCACAATAGCCTCTCTTAGCTATTTGCCATTGATTATCTGTTGCAGTCAGATGACCTATAAACAAAATCCACATTCCTTGCCTAAGAAACACTGATTTACTTGAAGAGAGGAAGAACTAATTAGTTTACAAGATAGATCAATCACCAGGAATATGAGAAAAGCCAACATAGGATAAAGATGTACCTAAACTATGTAAAAGGATAAATTCTCACCTGAAAAAGTAAAGTTTACACTAGAAATAGAGGAAAATTTTAAAGTAGGTAGTCATATCCCCAGAGGAACGTGACAGGATACCAAAGTCATAGAATGATGCTTTGCAAAAGGGACAGCCAGATTTTGGGAAAATTTAGTGCAAATTCCATTTAATTTTAACACAAAGCCAGAAGAATGGTGAAATTGGGAAGTGATAACTTGAACATAAGTTTCATTAATTCAAAGATAGTTTTATTCCTTATAACAGGCTTGCGCAGACATTTTCAGGGCAAAGCCTACTTCTCCATAGGTTGCAGTCCATTCGCTATTTATTTTAACATTCAGGAAGTCACCCCCAAATTGCTTGGTGGCCCACTGGTGGACCACAATTAACAACTTGCCCAACCCTGCCTTACAGTGTGCCTAGCACCTAGATGAATTCAGTACATATTGATCTTGTCTTATCAGAGAAATAGGCTAGACTTGCTGTAATGAACTATGCCATCATTTCCAATTATTCTCTGCTTTCTCTGCTGCCATGTGACTTGAAGTACCATCTGATGGGAGGAGTATATATCGCAACACCCTTGATATGAGGAACATGTGACATGCTATGGCCAGTAAGAGGTGAGCAGACATAAAAGATACCATATCCAATCAGAAGTTCTCAGAGTCTTAAGTATCCTTAATTCTTTTTATTTTACATGTGCTGTTTGCTAAAAGAATAGCGTATCTTAAAAAGGGACTGCTCCTTCAGCTTAGATTCTGGAATGAAGAAGATATATGTATGTATTAGAGCCACAGTCAATCTGCAACCTTCACAGATAACATGAAAAATAAGAGAGAAATGAGCTTTTTGTGGTAATCCATGGAGGTTTCAAGATTATTTGTCATCAAAGCAAAGCTAACACAGTTAACTGATTGATCTTTGATGTTATTAGGAAAATTTATCCAAATATTTTTGTGACTAATGTGATAATTACTAACATAATATTAATAAAGTTAGAATTACTTGGCTATTTGAAAAAAAATAGGAACAAAATAAAATGTGACCAACCAAACACCTACTAAGGATAATAAGAAAAAGAAAACAGAATAGGAGAAAAATATAACAGAAAATAGTAAAAATATTGATAATACAAATATTTTTGCAATGCAAATTTTAATATAATACAGTGAAAATCCTTATTAAAAGACAAATAATTTCAGACTAATTGCTATTAAGAAATAAAAATTAAAATCTGGTAATGTAAATACTAGAGTATTCTGTCTGGGATTGTAACTCTCAGTATTTCAAAATTAAATTTTAGTGAGCATTTAAAAGTACTTTTGCAACATATGAGTGTTTAAAAAAAGTACTCAACATTAGTAATTTCCATTACTCCCATTTATCCTCTTAAGAAAAAAAATATATGTACAAATACATATATATACACACACATATAAATGTATCCATATCCTGAAAACCTCTGAAGATAAAATTTCCCTGTAGTTACTATTTTGTATAATTGGCCTGTATGTAGTGACTAACCCAGGGAATCCTCTCAGAGATATAAGAAGTGAGGTGGTGACAAATGCTTCATCCCAGTGAAGAGCAGAATTACTCTCTTGCACCACCCCTTACCCTGGCAAAAACAAACACACAAACAAAAACCTAACATACAAACAAAAACCTTCACACACATAAGAAAAGGATTCTCACTCTTGTGACAAAACAAAACAAACAAAATTGGAAAAAGAATGTATAAAAAGTTTTATTTGGTTAACAGTATTCCAATGTCTACTCATATTTAGAGTGACCACGAAAGGTCCCAACATAATTATTAATAGCATTCCCTTTCACTCTCAAAGTGCCCAAGTTTGGTTGATAAATTCATACCATGCATGTGTCAGCCTCATAATGATTTATTAGTATATATAATAAATGGGAATATAACTACAGAGATTATAGCTAGAGAGTTTTACTCTTTTTCATAATAGAGTGCTATAGAATCCCAGGAGATTGACAGAAGAAAATGGTAGGTATACAAAACGAGTCATTAATTGTCCTGTAATCTAGATCTATTACCATCATTAAGTTTCTGTTTCAGTTTAGTCATCTGTAAAGTAGCGATAACACATACTTTTAAAGTAGAGATAACACATAATATTCACCTAAGACTTGGATAATATGACATTGAGTATTATATGGTGTTTTAAACATTATAAATACTTAATATTAATCTAAACATTATTTAGAGTACTTAGCATTGTCCTTTTTTCTTTAACAACTTTTGTGGATTAAGTTCATAATGTCTTGAGGCAATAATGCCATCTGAGTAGGATAACATTATCTTTAAAACTATTCAGATTAGTTAATTTTTATTTATTTCATTTCTATGATTTCCTTAGGTACTTGTATTCAGATACAACCTAAAAAGGAGTCAAAGACCACATTACCCCCTGAAGTTCATTTCTCCCAACATGAAAATAGCCCCTAAACTGTTCAAAGTTTAGTTGGAAACAGACATTCAGAGAAATTCCTCTGATTTTCCTGGAAGTGAATGGATTATGCTATCTCAATGAATTCTTATTATATGAAATACACTTTCTTTATTAATGAATTTTGAATTATAAAGATGCAATAAAAGTAGCAATGAGAATCAGATTTTAGTTTTCGTCTTTCTACCATGACTAACCTACAAAGTTTTAAATTAGTTGTCAAAATTATTGTAGCCTACCTTTCCACCGACCAAAAATAGCATGGCTCTCTATTTTTAAGGAACAGTCTGTTTTAACAAGACTTTTTAATTACTTCTTATATTCACACCTGAGGTAAGAGTTGATTCCACTGGCTCTGTCTTTGGCAAAGCCATCTCTTTTCCTGTTACTTAAAGAGCACAGTTACTTTAGCTGTGTTGCATACTGAGTTATTCTGGGAGAAAGTTAATAGGGAATGAATAGGTAGAGAAGAGGCATGTTTGCTCTGTTCTTTTTTTTTTTTTTTTTTTTTTTGCTTTTTGGTATGTGGGTAGCTCCCTGATTGGGAATCGAACCCAGGCCGCAGCGCTGACAGCGCCAAAGCCTTAAGCCACTACACCATCAGGGAACTCCCTGCTCTGTTCTTGACTCTGCAAAACCTACTGGTTTTAGTACTAGTAGTTCCAAAACACTTTGAATTATATAAATAAAGATGCTACTTTTTCAACATGATTTGGAACACCTTTATACAACACTGCGCTTTTAAAAATGTAGCAATTGCTGCCACTGTGTGCAAGAACAGAGCAAGCCTTTGACATTGATGAAACTCTCCAGAAAGCCTGAATTAACTGTCTTGATTGTTGAGGAATACGGAGAAAGATAAAAATCTTTCCGTGTGACATCAGTTCAAAGCAGCACAAAGCCAGATTGAAAGAGTGCTACCACAAGATAGAAATTTTTGCAATTTAGGAAGGTCAGAGAAAAGACAACAAACCAGCTACCACCAATCTTTCAAAAAAGTTGTTAGTTCCCAAGAATAATGGTACTCAGCAAACTGTCCACGAATCTCAAACCCTTCCCTGGCAACTCTCTGACTTCGAGAATTAGATCTCCAAACTCCAGTACCCCAGAGATTCCTTTAAAATGCGGCAACCTCAACAATGAAGGATGTTACTACATCATTATTGCTCCGGGTGCACTTAATGAGAGGGAGATAAGTGCTGTTCTAGAAAGAGTTAATTCTGCACCTCTCCTTACACCTAATTAACACCAGGAAGGCCTCAGGCAAAAGGGAAAATAGGACTCCTGAGATTAGGTAATCTCATCCCAGACTCCAAGGAAACCCAAGAAATACCTGTCAACCAGATAGACACAGTAGTAATTAGGATTTGCAATCTGATTTTTAAATCTTTCCGTAAGGAAATAGACGTGAAGACAGAAAAGGAATTTGCTTTGGTTAAAGCTTCGAATTTCTAGAGGGCCATTAAATTAAACTCACCATCTCCAAGAAACCTAATAACTATTTGTTCTTGCATTTAGTAAAATTTTACTAATTTAGACTAAGGAAGAAGATAATTTTGAATTAAACAATGTCTTTATAAAAATGATAAAGCCTTGAAACTAGGTAAACAGAATGTAGCCTCAGGGGATTGAAATAATAATGATTTATAGTTAGAATATCAGTTTATAATTAATTTATTACTTGTTTATAAGAAAAAGAAATGACAGCTATATACATGAAAGGTTGTTTTTTTCTCTAGTAACAAGGGCCAATCTGTGTTACATTGCTCTGGGAGGCAGTTAAATCTATGGGCTGAAGTTCCAGTGAGCTGATTTTAGCTTTTTGCTTAGTTTATTGTTTTCCGTGAGGAAGTGAACCTCCTGTCACATAGCACAGACCAGTTACCCACTGACTAACTGTAGGGGATGCTGTGTGAAGAATTCTTGCACTTAGTAGTGTTTTGCATTGGATCAGGACTTTGAACTTCTTTTTTTTCAACAGAAATTTTGGAAAATTGAAATCTTATTCAGCATTTCAATATGTAAAACAGATAAAGAATCTGAATGATTACTCAGCAAGTTAGAATTTTCACTGGTTGGGAAGAATATACCATGGTTCACTTCACTGCTCCAGCATATTATTGAGGCCTTTATGCTTCACAGAGAATAGAGTGAAAGTTCACTCCAGGCCATGGCTGCCTGATTGAGAATAACGATTTCTAAGTACTAAGTATGATTACTTAATGGAAAACAAAGAAAGAAACAAAAAGTCCAATACTCCCTGAAAATTTACTCCTTCAATTTATCAGACCTTCTTGTAAGTAAAAGAGCTGTTAACTTCAACTTCTTGGTGAACTGATGATTTTGTCACAACTAGATTCAGAGATACGGAGATTTTCCAAATAAAAGCTCAGAAGTAATTGCAGTAGCCAGCCTCGGTGGCCCCAGTATTTTTCACCTCCTGGTATTCATGTCCTCCCATATTGAATCAAAACTCACTAGTAAAATACTGTAGATGGCATTATGTGTGTTCTCTGAGGCTGTTATAAAAGGAGTCATAGTATCCAACTTAACCTGTTAGATTATTTGCTCTGGGAAAAGCCAGTGCCATACCATGAGGTCACTCCAGCAGCTGTGTGGAGAAGCACATATCAAGGAGCTGAGGCCTCCCACCAGTGGTCATGTGTCTAAGAAAACTGGCAAGCAGATCAGATCCTCTAGCCTTCAAAATTTAAAGTCCTTCTGATATCCTACTGCAACTTCATGAAAGACCCTGAGTCAGAAGAGCCCAGCAAAGCTACTCCAAAATTCCCGACTCAATGAAACTGACATAATAAAGATAATTGCTATTCTAAGACACTAAATTTCATGGTTATTTCTTATGCAACAATAACAAAAATAATAATATTACAGGGGTATCCATTTTTCTTCTAGACCTGTTCACTGTTTATGATGATCAAGGAGAAGATGGCCTTAAAGATCTACAAGCGTTAGGAGAGGAGACCACATTTGGTTTTTTTTTTTATTTTCACCTCTGTATCCCCTGTAGCTATCATAGTTCTTAAAGAAGGTTTATGTAGATTCAATAAAAATTTATGGAATAGATGAACAAATATATATTACATATTTTCAAAAACAAAAATTAACAAGGTCAACTTGACCAATTTAATATCTGTTTTATTATAAATCCCAAATTTCCATTTTAAAAAAAGCACATCCTTTTTGGAGGAGGCAGAAAATTTTTCTAAATTATTCATTAAGTCCCTATAAAATACAAATAACATTTGTACTGTAATTAGGAAAGGCATTTCTAATGTGGTATGATTTAAACTCAAAGCTATAGAACAGCATATGCTCTTCCCGCTGCCTGAAACAAATCTTGCTTCCTTTCTCCAGGCTAAATTCACGTATCTTTCAAGACTCAGCTTAGTTGTAACATCGATCTTCAGGGTAGCCTTTCCTGATTCCTTGTGTCTGGTTTGGTGTCATAATGCATTTAAAAAAATGACACGTTCACTTCACCTTTTCAAAATAGCTTTATTCATTTTACAAAGAAATAATACATGTTTGTTTAAGAAGAGTGAAATAATATATTACATGATAGTGGCTACTAAATTATTCTCTTCTGGCTAGTAAGTGTTTAAATGAGTGATCATCAAATTTTAAGTCCTTATACCAAGAGGTCTAAAAGCAGAAAGTGGCAGCTACAGGTTTTTGCACAGGTTTACTCGTATGTAGAAAACCACATTCTATGTACATAACAATAGACATTTTCAAGACTAGGACTCTCCTAAATACCAAGATTCACTTTATGTGCCTTACAATTTTCCCTCTTTCCCATGGCATACTGGTTTAACTCAGATAGGTGTATTATTTTAACTATGTTTTAGAGAAAGCTTCATTTTTGCAATATGAATGTTAGCCTCTTAATCTGTGCCTAGGCTTAAGTAAATTTACAAATAGGACATTCTCTAAGTAGGAGTGTAAATTGTATACATTCATGATTACATGACTTACCCCTACCACCTTAGAGAAAAGAAGAAATATTAAGGATACCATAATTATTTAAGTCAACAAATATTTACTGAATGCTGAGGCATTGTGCCAAATCTCAGATTAGAAAGATAAGGAAGGTAAATTCCCTACCTTCAAAGAGTTTAGAATTTCAGTAATTGAAGGGGAACATATCAATCAAGGTTGAGTCACTTTTATCTTAAAGACTTTTGAAATAGCTGGACATACTCTGAGATCCAAGTCATGGCAAGGAGATTCTGTCTGCTCATAAAAATGGTACCAAATAATTTTCAACTAGATTGTATTGGCTAACTGACAAAGTCCCAACTCAGGCAGAACTAGAATGTATATTACAAAATTTGAATTTTTAAAAACTAATTTAGCATAATAATGGAAAAGCTTGAACTCTTTCGGGTATTTAGGTGATTCTTTATTGCAATAAACATGAAAGTTACTTTGATTAAAAATAAATTAGTCAGACCAGGTTTATCTTTATCTAAATAGCCAAGACCATAATATAGAGCAGAAACATCTTTCCCTGCTCGGTAAGTCAAGAAAGCCACTGTGAGCTAGCTGTGACTTTATCAATGCTCTACACATTTGGTCCGAAATAAGTGATTTCTTCTTTTAGATGGAATATTCCTGGATATTGTGTTATAAGGTGGAGAGTTGAATGGTAAAATCATGATAGTTGTCTGTCTGAACAGGGTCAGAGTGGGCAAAGAAAACAGTAAAACGTTGAGCAATCAAATGTATATTTTCCTCGGAATCACTGAATGCATGGCAGATGGTAAAATAGATTAAAGGAGACATTGCTAACACTTTAATTTGGTCTAACATCTAAATTTTTAAATGAACAAACTATAAGAACTCAGGATTAGCTAAAAAGTAATCCATATATATATACACGTATATATATAATTTTTTTATATATATATATATATATATATATATATATATATACATATAACACATAATTGTTATATGTGTGTGTGTGTGTATATGTGTGTGTGTGTATATGCCTATTTTTCATATTACATGACTGCATACTTTCCAGACACCCCTCATATTTGAAGTGTTTTTCCATGTAAAATATATATAATTTAAAAATATTTCCATTTGCTCTGTGTAGCTGCAAGTAGAACATGCACAGTAGGTAAGAGAAATGCTACAGTCATGTTTGTTTCTTATTTAGAAAACTGTGTTTAGTACAGCAAAAATAACTGACTAAATCCTGTATTTGCCATTATGATAAAGCTGATAATAATGGTTCTTAAATAGGCTTTTTGTACTCAAGGCTTATGGTCCCAATTTGTCATGAGTGATAACTTGAATCAGTATCTAGAGAAGAGAAAGTTTCAGATGGGGGAAGCCTTCTATCTTTATGTTCACAAGTATATATTGATGTGCCCACCGCTTTCATTCTTTCACCTAAATTAAATTTAATATGTAAGATGGCACATCTGAATAAATAGCTTGTCAGGAAGAAAAATACACTTGAATCCTGATCACTATAGGAGAAAGTACCCTAAAGAAATTGGGAATAATACAACTACAAACTATTTTATATCCGAAACATGAGAGCCACGCTTTACTCAATCACAGTATAGGCATTTATGACTGCAAGGAATAGTCACTGAAGGAAATGTACCTATTTTATACTAACTCTACAGAGTTTGCAGTAACGAGGAAACTGCTGATTTCCTTTTTAATGTTCAATATGAACACAAAAATCCTCATACTTTTATCTGCTAAATACCATATATTTGGACAATTGAGTCACCTTCCTATATTTATTTATGGATGCCAAAACAAAACAAAACAAAACAAAAAGCATCTAGAATTATGTACTACCGGAACCCTAGAATTTTAGCTTTGGAAGAACAATGATAATCATGCCGCCTCACTCTGTCATGTCACAAATAAGGCTCACAGGGGTTAAATGGGTGTACAAAATCACTGAGCTAGTGAGGGACAAATCCAGGGCTAGAACCTGGGGGATTTTCCATTATCCTAGGCTGATCTAAGGTCAGCGTTATCTAAGGCAACGCACGTACAGTTTCGTAGTTCTATCAATGGAAGCTAGGAAAAGCAACAGCATTTGTTCTGGCTCACACCAATGAGCACATTTGAGATCGGAATATTTCTCCAAAGCTTCACAGATCAGCACGTTACTGAAACTTCATTAAACTGCAAGGGGTGGGGAAATGTTAAAAATGAATAATTGACGGTTTGGGGGTCAGGGGAGAAGACAAAGCTCTCTGAGTCAGCTGGAACTTTCATCAGCCCCTGGGCAGGCCCTGTGAAGGCAAGTCGCATGCCCAATGAGAGCACTATGTCATTTTCTTACAAAGTGTGTGTTCTTTGGAGGTTAGAGAAAGTAAAGTTACTCAGTCCAAATGCGGGGCTGTTTGGCAATGGCAGGCATTTAAAAGTGAGTTGGGCATGAGACACCTCACCAAATAATCTGTTCCCACATAACTGGATACTCCATATTTCAGTCCATTTGTGTGCTTGAGAAAGGCACCACATTTTTGTCAACCTCATTTAATTAATCTTGCCACCAGTCCTATGGTGGGGTGGGTGAATTCTCAAATATTAAACAGTGGAATTACTCACCGGGTGGCTTTTCCCAAACACTCCCAACCCCAATTAAAGAGCTGTGTTTGGTTTGGGTTTCCTCAAATGGCACTCTTGTTAACACTCATCAAACACAGGAAAAATAAAACAGCAATTTAACTGTGCTCGCAGTGTGAAAGGCTTGTGCAAATAATCAGCACATTTCTAACTGGTTAGTAATAGGCAGAGTGCAAAAAACAAATGACTAGATTTATATCACTGGCCAGGTCTGAAAGCAACATTACAGCTGAAATATATTCATTTACAATTTAAAGCAAGCAGTTCAGGGAATCATTGTTTACATAATAGTGAAGAGCGCTTGTGCCGCACAACTGGGATCCATTTACAATGTGTTAGCCCAATAATGCATGTTTACTAAAGATTTTGAGTTTGTTTTAGGAGAAAAGAATCATGGTACCCATGCCAACAAAAGCAGAGCAGTATGTACAGTTAGTAAATCTTTTCCTAGCTGTAAAATTAGTGTCAAGTTGTTTGAGCCCTTAAACTACGTCAGCATAAGTCTCTCTCATTAAATTGATATGTGAAGGTAGTATGTTCAAATAGCAGGTTGTTCCATTCTCTCTCTCTCTCTCTCTCTCTCTCTCTTTTAAATCAGCCAAATAATGACTTGGGGGTAGAGTTGCTTAACCAGACCAAGGGAAGAAGAAAGCAGAATCATCTTAAAACGGTCATCCTGGATTTAATAGCCTACAACAAAACCCTAAGCAGGTCAGCTTCATGGTTCAGCAGTTCCTAAAAGCCCTGTCTACTCTCCAAAGCTTATCGCTGACGGCTGGTGTATAAGAGCCCCCAATGAGGACTGATTTACAGCGCTGAAGGGCTTTGTGGTTACAAAGGCAGACCAGAGTCCTTGAGAGCTTTCTGTATATTTTTAGATCCCAGAAGATGATGTGGTTCTGTGATAGGAATCTTTACACTTTACCATTGACATAAACAGGTCACAGTGCCCGCAAAGCTCATATAGGAGTCACGAGCAATCTTTCTCTCTCTCTCTCTTTTTCTCCCCCACCCTTTTTTTTTTCTGGGTCAGAGTCAGTTTTTATCAAGTCAAGCTATCTAATTGAACACAAACCATGTGATAGGATTCAAACAGTGTACATTAAAAAAGAAGTGGACCGGGCCAGGCTTGTCTCAGACTGGTGCTATTTCACGGTTGTTTCAGACATCACCTGAACACGAGACGATTTTTCTTCCTCTGCATTGACAAAAGTCTCTCATTCAGAAAGGATAAAAAGAAAGTTGAGAATAATTAAAAAAAAAAAAATCAAAACCCAGAAATCTAGTTTCATGCCAGATGTATCTGTTGAGAAGCAATATGTTGGCTAAATAGAGAAAGTCAGGTGAGTTCAAGTCTTGTGGCAGCCTTATTTAAACCATGGCTACACAAACCAGAGCCCTGTCCAGATCTCAGAAAAGCGAATTATATATAATAACACTTACAGTTTCCTAGTACTATTAGATTTGCCTTCTTACATAAAGGCTTAAGTTATGATAAAAAACAGGGCCATGTCAGTTCCTCTCAGTCTCAGCACATTTGCTATTAGCATAAGAAATGCTGCTTATGGCAGAGCTAGTCGGGCTTGAAATTTCTGAATTAATGGATTTGATTTCCTCTTGAGACAAACCATCAGCCTTGCAGTAATGGAAATAGATATAGTTGGTAAAACAAATAAAAAGCTGGCATGCAGATAAAATGGGTTTCAGTTTAAAATAGTAATGTTGTAATTGAAGTGAACAATTACAGGGTTGCTCCTAGGCACAAAAGAAATACCATGAAAATGAAGTAATGTTTTTGTTAAGTATAGTCATTTCACGAAAATGTAGAGCTGCAGATGTCATTGTCTGCCAAAGGGAAAACTATACTTATTCTTCTATACAAAGATCATTTAATAACATTTGGCTAATTTTAATAATAATTGCTAATATTAACCCTATATTTCACTGGGAGTTTGAAGACAAAGGCTCCCCCCACCCCCGCCCTGTTCTTTCCCTTCAGTTGGTAATGAGCCAACCAGAGAGTTCCTGTAAAAAGCTATTGGCGGTGAACTCTCAGAAATCCCCATTCCGGCAGCAGTCTTCTCCTTTTTAAATGTCTTATTTCGCTTTCTTTGTCAAGCATCTGTTGTCAGACATGGAGCCTGTTAGCTGGCAATTGGAGGTGCAGGAGGGACTGAGAATCAAGCGGGCATGGAGAGTGGGAACCCCTGGACAGGAAAGTAGGCTCTGGAATGCTCACATCTGATCCCCTTCACTTTTTTCCCTTTTTTTATCCCCTTTTGGTCTGTTATAACTTGTCTGTGAACCATATGAGATTCAGAACAGAAAGTTCCATTTTTAGAACGTGAAATCTTTTCATGTTTCATATGCACACAAACTGAGGCAAGCCAAGGCCACAGGATGTCACAAGAAACATAAGTGTCTCCTTGAATCTGAAAAGGCAGTGACACAAATACACTTGAACAAAACGCTCGGCTGAGTCCCGGCCCACCACTGGGCCCTCCCTCCCACTCCTCAGTTTTATTGCAGTGCACTGTTTCCTCCTCAGGTTTTAGTAATTAAAACAATATTGCAGCTCTGTGAAATTTTATTTGGAAATACACTGTGCTTTGTTTCCTGCAACGCTGACTGCCACACACAGCCTGTTTGGCCCATCTCTTCATCCAAGGAAAGCACTTGTCCTGGGGTTGTTTTTTTTTTTTCTTTTTCTCTTTTTTCCTTCTTCTTTTTCTTCCTATTGCAACATTGAAGAAGCCACAGAGTCAGAAAATGAAAGTCCACCTTAACAAAGGATTGAGCTGTGACTTCTTAAGAGAAAAGGTTAAATCCACCGGCTGTGTGTCTTGGAGTGAAACTGGGAGAAGAGCTGCTTCCTTTTTACTCAGCCAGTTAGAATAATTCATTTCCTAACGCAGCCCACCTGTGACAGTCACAGGTGACCTCCCAGCCTGCTAAGCTTGGATGCTTTCCCCTTCCCATTGCCCAAGTACAACTCCTGCCAGAAGACAAATGGACTGCGAGCCAGAGACATATCTGTAGTGCAGAGGAAAAGCAGCCTGTCTACATATGTCATTTTAAAGCCTCGCCCGGAGATTTTACTGCTTTCTTCACACTCTCACACTTACATAAATACACCCACACAGTACAGGCAAGTTCCCGAGACTCCCAAGCATTTCTCTTCCATTAGGAGACATTTTAAAAACAAATTAGCACCCTCCCCCAAAGCCTATTGGCTTAAATGTGTTTATTACGTTGTTTGCTGTTTCAACAGCTCTTCCTAAAGGCTTCAAATGAGACTGGGGACTTCCTGCAGAATGAAGCACACCCTTCGTCTGTTGAGGAATATACACATCTGACAAAGACTTAAATCTTTTTTTTTTTCCTCTTGACACAGTGGCTGGTGACACATAAATGTGCTTTTTTTTTTTTCTTTTGACAGAGTAATAAAAATCTCATTATCTCTGAATAGGCAGCAATTTCGTTATCTAATCTTTTTACCAAAAGGTTAGTTAATTAATCAGAAACAAATTCTGATTATTATTTCAATAGAATTAGAAAGACAAATCACCCGAGTACAGCTAAATAGGGCAGGCCTGCGGTCTCACCTGCCTCATTGCCATGCAGGCCCCGTGATTGTCAGGGCTCCTCCAGGCAGACAGCCTTCAGAACAGCAGCCAGCAGATGGCTGCTCCGAGCGGCCAGCCTGCCTCTGCTCTACTGCCTGTGATCCCATTACTTCACTGAATCCGTTACCAGGGTAACTGTTAAATTGCTGTGAAAGGCATGGTAATAAAGTAACCTGTCACATTGGCAATAAAAGGAGCAGAATTTTCCTGTTCACTGAACTTTGCAGCTCATCAATACTCACTTGATGGAGAAATTTCCCCCCTACTCCTGGGTCAGCCTCAGGAATGCTTCCATAAGGCTTCTGAAATGCAAACGAAAGTTCATGTAAACACAGGAAGATATAATTAAAAGCTGGATTCTTAGCTGCGCAGAGCTGAGGCTTCCCTCTTTTCTGTGAAAGGTTATGGGAGCTTGAAGAACGTCAGATTGCTCCCTTTGTTGTTGCTGTTGTTTAATTTAAAGCATGCTAGATAAAAATAATCTTTGCCCGTGAAAGACAGCTGTGATTAATTCAAAACTGAGAAAACAAAGCACAAGAAAAAAAATTCCTTGTTTCTAAAATTTTGCCTTGCTTTTTCAGATCCTATTTTATTGGCTGTTGCCATGAAAGGGTCATGCTATTACCAAAAAAAAAAAAAAAAAAAAAAAAAAAAGATTTGGATTTGAGCATATGGAAAGCCACAGTTTTCATGAGCATGAAGAGTTGAAAGCCACAATCTCTTCTAGTCGGCCCCAACCCAACAGTTAAGGTCCAGCGGCTGTAACTGCGAAGAGATCGATGGGCGCTAAATGTATACGTGTAACTGTGTCTCCTCCTCTTCTGCAAACGCCCTTCGAGGGTTTCTGTGTCAAAGCTTCTAGAGGTGACAGTACCAGATGTAAGATTTGCTATAATTAATTGAGGTTCTTTGAGGTAAGAAAAGAGAATAACAAACACTCTCTCAGCATTAAATTAAATAAGAAGTAAGCAGAAAAACCCCATTTACTTCAATTACATTTTGCAGCCAGCCTTATGAACATACATGGAGAGTGGGGTATATCTATCTAGCCCTCATTATTAGCTATTTGCAGACTTCACGCTTTTGGCTCCATTTGGTGCTGTCATTAATTAGGCAGTATTAACCTTAGAATTGGAGCTTGCCTATTGAAATGACTTTGGGCATGCTTCTTTTTCTCTCTCATTCCCTTTGACTCGCAAGTGCTTACAGCTTGTTATTAAAAAAACGATAGTATTTCTTTGACCAGCCAGCAGCAGACAGGAACCAGACTTCTAGTGGTAGCTGAAACCCACGCAAAGAAATGCCTCCAATCAGGAGCCCTCCTCATTACAGAATCCTCAGCATGGGGTTAGCAGAGCTTCTCTGGCTGGCCAGTCAGCCAGGGCCTTTGATTGGTATCTTAGAAATAAGGGTGCTTTTCAGAATGAGGTGGCAATGAGCTACATTGGAAAAGTGGATGAGTTTCGAGCCAGAATCAGGAAAATGGAGGTTATGTTCCATGATAACCAAATTTGTTTAAAAACTGGAATGTTTTCTGTCCTTTTCAAAGTAATTTTCAAACACAGAGTCACAACACACACACACACATAGACACACACACAGAGACAAAATGTAACTTGTAAAATGTGTATTTTACTGCTGATATTGGGTAGGAGAGAAAGAAGTAGAAATATAGAGGTGGCTATTTATGAACAACCCAAGCCCGCAATTGGTATGCTCTTATCCCTATGAAGGCTTTTCCATGGGTGTCAGAGTAGGAAAAAGTCTTTTTTTTTTTTTTTTTCTACACCAGAGATGATTGTCTAGCTAAGTTTGGAAGAATAAGAACCAATTAAATAAGCACCCAAAATGAATTAAAACTTTAGATCAGGTGCCACAGATACCAATGCGTCTGATGGATTCAATGTGAGAAAATGGGGTATGGTAGCCTTGTGGTTAAATGGATAATCCATCCCTCTCTAAAGATAACGGTACTTATTATGCAACTGCTATGTATTGTTTCCATGTAAGTAAGGGAGTCCATTATTGTCAGGTCTCTTGATTTTCAAAAGAGCCCCCAAATAAGAACTTTGATTAGAAAATTTCAATTTTAGAAGCCTAATTGTATTAGTTTGCTAGGCCTGCCATAATAAATTACCACAGACATTGATTGGTATTCTAAACAACAAAAATTTATTTTCTCACAATTCTGAAAGCTGGAAGTTCAAGATCAAGGTGTAACAGGGTTGGTTTCTTCCATGGCCTCTCTCCTTGTCTTGCAGATATCCATTTTCTCCCTGTGTCTTTACATGGTCTTTCGTCTATGTCCTAATACTGGATTAAGGCCCACCCTAACCTCATTTTAACTTAACTATCTTTAAAAGACACTGTCCTCAAATACTTTCACATCTGAGTGAGGTTCTGAGGGTTACAACTTTAATATATGAATGGGGGGGGGAAGGACACAATTTAGCCCATAACACCAAGGTAGGGTCAACAAAATTTTATTGCAAGGTGAATTATAGCAATCATAACAATTATACAATGCTTACAAAGTGAAAGGCACAGTAGTGGACCATTTTAATTTATCAACTAATTGAATTCTTCTAGCATTCCTATGAGGTAGGTAATATTATGATCTCTCTTTTATAGATGAGGCATGGAGACAGAGAGAGATTCACTCACTCATGCAGTGTCTGCTAGAGCTAGGACTGAAATCCAAGTAGCATTTGAGACTTTCAGATTGTAGTTTTTGTTAAGGTGGTTCAGATCTTTCCTGGTGAGAAAATGCCCTACTATGACCTTGGACCTGTAGGGTAGAAGGCATTTAAAGGATGAGAGTCAGAGCCTTGTAATCTCTAGAAATGCAAACGACTCGCATAAGATCAGGATTATATAAAAATCCTATGAATACGGACTTCTCACACTAGCGGCCATCGGTCTGGCCTCTCTGCTGCATCAACCAGATTTGAAATAACAAAGTACTCTATCATCTAGAGAACTGAAGGAAAGCAGTATGATTAACTTCGAGCTCTGCAGTAAGAAAGAGCAAGAGTCTCTGGGTATCTGGGATAATGATCCAGACAAAGTTGGCAAATTTCTAGAAAATTTTGTGTGTGGGTGAGAGAGAAAGAGAGAGAGAGAGAGAGAGAGAGAGAGAGAGAGAGAGAGAGAGAGAGAGAGAGAGAGAATGAGATTTTGCACTGCTGCTTACCCCCTCACTCACCATTAGCATGAACACTGAAACTGAAAAAAGAACTGTCTCCGTCTATTTATTGCCTAGATCCATAAAGAAAGGAAAACCTGGAGATATTACATGCTATTTGGAAGCTAGTTTTGGAAGACCATAACCCCAAGACTCAGTGGTAGCCCTACAGAATAGAAGTCTGACCAGAAATTATGCATAAAAATCAGAATTCTGTGAGAAAGAAGTTGGGATTTCCTTTGTGGAGGGTAAAGCAATAGAGAAAAGATGTGTTTTTCATGTTTTTTTCTTCCTGTTCAAATGAAATGAAGCAATTTCTCCACAGGGCCCATTATGCCTAGTTAATTGATTTTCCTAATCAGGCATTTTGGAAAAACAATGAGCTCTGTGAACTTTTTGATGTTTTTCTGACTGGAAACTTCAGAGGCACTTACTCCTTCTTCTTTCTGTTTTTAGAGTATGTAAGTGGAGCAAGTAACTGGAGCACACACTGAGGCCATTTTTCATGCCTTCTATTTACATGGAATGTTCTTCCCTGAGTAACGATTTTCACTTCTCATGTGCTTGCATTAAGACATGATGGGAAACTGCCATTGCCATTCTGTTTGGAGCCTCTGAGACGTCACAATTGGAGGCTACAATGTCTAAAGAGGTTATCACACGCCCAAACGGGGACTGCCATAACTGTAACATGCACCAACTTAAAGCAAGCTCCCTGTCCCTTAGTAAGGACAGGCATCAGATTTGCCTATCAGTTACTTGATCACCCTGATCAGTATTTAGTTTAACTTGGCTATAATCAAGTGTGAGACCACAGAGGATGAGCCTAAGAAAGCTGGAAGGAAATAAGTGGGACAATTTCAATTTGATGTATTATTAACCTAAGATATAGAGGAGTTTTTAAGTTGTATCGTTTTTGCCCCAATCCTCTTGGAAACAAAGGATGTGAAAACCAACCAAAAAACCACCCAGACTTATTTACTAGCACTTAGTATATTGGAATATGCAAGGGTGTCTCCCCAGTCTATGATTTTTCCTGCTGGCTACTATTACTGCAAGTTGGTCACAAAGTGACAAATTAACTCGAAGGCTTTAGCATGAAGTTGATGGTAACACATCTTCACTGACCACGTACAAGGTTCCAAACCAGAATAGTTATGCAAGTGAGCAGCTGAAAAGCACATTTATGTATGTACATGTATACAGTGGAAAGACTGGAGAAGTATTTTATATTATATTAATATATTAATCATATAATTAATTATATTATGTTATGCTATGCTACATTATGTTATATTATATTATATTAGTTTGACTTGGTTATTTCTGAGTAGCAGGATTAAAGGTAATTTTTCTGTTATTCTACATTTATTTTTTATTTTCAATTAGTAGATGTAGATATATACATACAGATATGAATACAGAGGGTTTCCACATGTGTATCTCTAGCCTCAATATCTTTAAGCCATCTCTCATCCAGATATCCTAACTAGGAAGTTGAGGTAATATCAAAAGATTCCAAACTGAATTCATTTCAGTATTCAAACTTTCCTGTTTCCCCTATTTCTATTCATATAATTACTTTCCTTTTGGCTACCCAAATCTAAAAGCTGGCAAATCTAAAGTCACCCTTGGCTTCCGATCTCTTACTTCTCACAATGATCAGTTAGGTCTAGCAGGTAGTGTCACCTGATAGTCCATACATCATAGCTGTCCCCTCTGTTATCTACAGGACTATACTCCATTCTCTGTTATTTCTTACACAAACTCCCACATAAGCAACCAATTATCCAACTGCCTCTATATTTTTCAAACATACGAGTATTTTCCGTTTCAAGTTAAGATATTTGTAAAGGTTTTTATAAACAGTTCTGTCACATCCTCAGTTGGGGTAATTAAACATATATAAAGTATATAAAGCATTTTTTTGTAGATGTGCTAAATAATGATGAATAATGCTCTCAATATGTAATTTTTTTTGAGAAGTGTAGGCATTTAGAGCTTTAATCATTCAGGATGATTATGTGTACATAAAACCTAATTCTAGGTCATGCTAGTTTGCTGTAGCTGGTATCCTAAATATGTAAGTATGTTCTTCTCTAAATTTCACACTGTTTATTAGAACTTTCTATTAAGACAGTTGAACAAAAGATTAAAGAAAGTATTTCATAAAAGTTCATCTATCAGAAAAACTTAGTAACCATGCTAATTGAAATCACTTTAATTTTCACTGGGTTTAGTAAGGGAAGATGAATTTACCAAGAATCAAGCATGGACATAAAATGGATTATGACACGGTAAACATGGTCCACACGAATTGTCAGGGACATCCTGTTAGTAGAGTATCTGGTCAGTATAAGTTTAACATTTATAGAGCTAAGTAGGTCAAGTCATAGATAGCTTTTCTCACCTTTAAGTAGTTAATGACAAAGGGTTTTAAAAATAATTATTTTACATTGGTCACACTGATAGCCTTTCAAATCAAGAAAAGAGTTAAATCATTGAATTATTCAGAAATTAAGTAGTTATATAATAACCAAATATAGATATTCTGGTCACTTTCTATGTCTCTAGAGGCTATTCTGCACACAAGGAGAAATGTATCCTCCCTGTGGGATTCACTTCCAACTTTCCCAAGAATAACATCAAAGGAGCATATATCTGCTTTCTTACCTCAGAACCTGCTGATATTATCTAAATGCAATGAAGCCACAAAAGGCAGGTCTTATTCCACACTGATTAAGACCTTAGATAAAAGGAGACTCTGTAATTGCTGAATTTCATTCTAACTTAAATTCTCCACACTTTACATTCAAATTTAAACATAAATATTATTTACAAAACCACCAGAAATATTCAAATGCAACTTATTTTACCTTTCTCTCAAACATAAAACAACAATCTTTAGACATTGTTGAAATTCAATCTGGTAATGATTATCAAATGAAAACTACACTTAGAACAATTTTTCATTTAGAAATGCTTCCTGTCTATGTTTGACAACCCAGATGTCCAAAACAGGGGGAAAACACTTGGGAAAAAAAGAAACCCTCCAAAAAACATGCTTGGAGCTTTGAGAAAATTACCTTGATATCCTTACTTATTAAGAATTGTTTTGAAAGAAAAAAGGAGAAAACCCTAGATAATAATTTGCTTTTCAGGCTGTCAGTGAATTGTGCCCAAATTATCTTCCATTAACTTAAATATTTTTAATTTTACTTCTCAGGGATGCTGATAACAAAACCTTCAATTTTCAGGAATAATGTTCTCTCACAGCAATCTAACTTAAAAATTTATGGAGATCCTGGCTGCGCTCAAGTAGTTCTCTCTCTGTGTCAACTTTGGAGATAAGTTGGGAGCTATATTTTTTACTGTCTTTTTTATAAGTAATAGAGGAAGTTGTACAGAAGTCCATGGACATCTAGGTTTGGAGGTATCTTTACCTACACAGAGGCATCTAATATATTCTGAGATTTAAGGTAACTGGTATGGATATTATATGTTAGTAAAGCAATTAAAACATTATTTTTCTACCTTTGCTACTTATATGAAAAGGTGCTGGAAATAATCAGTAGCAAAATCATAGAGGGAAAAAAGTGAATAAAGCCTATAATGGTTTTAAACATGTGATGCTAACTTTGTGTACATGTACAAAAATTTATATTTTTAAATCCTGTACATGGAAAAGTATCCATATTTTATATTCATTTATGGGATTAATTTATATTTGTGTTTTGCATTCTAGCAACTAAAGTACATACAATGCCTCAGGCTCAAAATGGTTAAGATTATTAGTGATTCTAAGGATTTTTTGTCATACTAGCCAATATTGAAGAGGAAAATATAAATCTTAGATTTTTATTGGCTCCGCTGTTTTGCAATATGAATCCAGGTTCCCTAAAGAAATGAGATGTGTCAAGTAGTACTTTAAACACATCCTCTTAAAAACATAGGGAATGATTATTTCAGCAAGTTTTATTTTTCAGCAGCAACATATGCAGTGGCAGCTGTGTACTGGAGCTTAGGGACCAGGAATCCTTTGGAACCCAATAAGAAAACTGTGACTTGCATGCAAAGTGTAAAAGAATCACTTTTTCCTAGTTCTAAATTAAGCTGAAACTTCATGGGGCTAAAAGAGACAAAGAAATTTATGGCAATTTCACTTTCATGATCTTCCTGAGAAAGCTAAGCAAATTAAGATGAAATTAATTATACAAAAAATATCCTTACCCCACCCCTGTAAAATGTAAGTAATACTGAAAAAATCTTTCTTTCCTGCAGCAGGCAGTGTAGTGTCTAGCCACATATTTCTTTGCTCATTAAATGATATCATTTTGGGGGGGGGGCAGGTAATTCCCTGGCTGGGAATAAATGATATCATTTTTATTGTGCCTTCTCAACATTATCAAAAAATTCAAGGCCATGGTGAAAGCTGAAGGAGAAAATTTATTCTTCAGGTGTCAACTCTGTTCTGAAATCACTCAAGCATTGCTCCATTTCTCTGTGGCAGCCTCAGTACACTCTATTCAATTATGGGATGTAGCCATTGGGGATCATGTTTTAATCTGTGTATAAACAAAGAGATAAAATAAAAATGGCATATTTACAAATTCTAAAGATGCTGCTTTTATAATCTGATACCAGGAATTATTGCAATCATATTATTTGTTTCCCATAATGGGAAGGACTAGGGCACATCTGCAAATAAAGCCAGGCGTCCCCATGACGAATGACATGCAATTAATATGAAAATCACTACCCTCTAGTAGCAAAAGGAAGAAATCTAGGAATGCCATACAGTCATGTATTTAATGTTAGCTTTCATGTATTAAAAGATACACATTTGCACATTATTGCCTTTCCAAGGAATCTGATTCAGTGTGTTGCCTAGAAATAGGAAAAGAATCAGAAAAGGTGAGATCTACTTTTTACCCACAGATGAGCCTATTTTACATAGGCTTCTGAAATCTAAATGAGAGACCCTATTTCTGCGTGGTTTGGTTGTTTCAAAAATGAAAATTGCTTTGGGGAAGAAAGGTTGCTACAGTCAGGGTGATAGTATCTAGACATAAAAAAGAGCCCATCAAATCCCCTCACACTCTAATGACTTGTGGTAACCCTGGTACCTGAATCATTTAGCCCACATCAGTGAATACTGTGTCACTTTAACATCACATGTGATTAAGGTTTTCTGCAGGCATTTAATTAAAGCACTCTGAATTTTGTTGTTTTTGTTGTTGCACTTCCTTTGAGCATTAGTTTCATATGTTTTTTCTTTTTTAAACTGGCAGCTAATTTAAAAGATCCAGGAAGAGATCTAGAAATAGTATAACATAGCCTTAAAATAATGATTTTCTTCAAATTTGTGGGACAAAGAAAAATCTACTACTGGCCTCTATTTCCCTGCAACATACCAAGTGAAGGAGAATTCTTCCATCAGAAGATGATCAGTCTGCAGTGCTGGCACACGGGTGCTTGCCCACAGAGGACTGAACAGTCAAATTTTTGCATGACCTTTTATTCCTCCACTAGGAGTATTATATTAATTTAAATTCTCATGGCAAACGTTTATATAATAAGGTAGATGCATATTGGATGACCTTCCTATTACTCTTTTGGACAGTTCAAAAGTAGTAGTAATTTCTATTATTAGGAAATAATCAATCAACCAGTTCTTCTAGAATGGGACCACTATCATTCTCAACTTGTATCTATAACAGAGAAGTGGGAATTCATTCATGATTGACAGGTACCCCATCCATGCTTAAATAAAAATACATCCAGATTGGAAGATATCAGCTATGTTTGGAGTAACAACCTTCCTACCTTTAGTACCCATCTTTTATTAACCAGAAGAACATAAGTGTGCCGGTTTGGGGTCTCACTTAGGGTCAGTCAGACCAATTTGCTGGGTAATATTTACTGAAGTCTAACAGTCAACAGAATGAGACCAATGCATGTCAATAATTCACATGTGAAATTATCTTAACCCTCACTGAAGCTTTCATTTGATTCCTTCTCAATTGCAGGGAAATGGAATATCTGGGAAGATTATCCAGAGATACATTTGATATCCTATAGCTGAGTATGAGTAAACAACTGTGTTTAGAAGAGGGGACAATTCAATTCTGTTCACTATAAAAATGGAAGACTTTTATCTATTTCTCCTATATGTGTATGAGATAATGCTAATATAGATAGCTAATATGATACATAATATGAATGACATAAATTAGTATAGGCATAAAGGAATGCTAACGCTTATACTGGATAGAGAAAATGAGTGATTTGACTTGCTTTATTGATTGGTTTACAAATTATGGTTGCTGTCACATAGAAATCATGGCTGCCTTGAACACAGCTAGTTAATTTGTTACATTAATCTGATAGCAACAGAGCTTAATTTCTCTGAGTTCTAGCCAAAGTAAATATGCTTGGATTCTTCTGTGGTAGTTCTGAAATGTTTTCACTTCAGCAAAATGATTAATATCTACTGCCTTGAAATATAATTATTGCAGTAACCCCCTCACTAGGAAATGTAGTTAGTACTTCCAGGTAGAGGAGAGTATAACCTCAAGTATAACTTACACCTTTCAACATGGCTTAAAAAATCTCAAAAATCATTGCTTAAATAAAACATGCAATTCAAAATCCCCTACTTAATATCTTGCTATAAATAAATATTCTATATCTGCATAATCAAGTGGTGTTAGGACTGAGACATGTTCCTGGGGAAGTGTGGTATAAAAATCACTCTGGTATATGAAAGGCAACTTTTATTGGAAGTTAGAGATAACCTCTGAAAATTGTTACTTATAAACAGCCTGAAACCTTTGCCCTTCCTGTTCAAGACTTCTGTCATATATTCAACACAAAAGATAGACTGTCATAAAAAAACGAAAAGCTGTGAGTTTTGCTCAGTAAGTACAAGTTGGAGATGCAATCCAACTTCTTCGGGTTGATGTTTTATTGATAAAAATTGAAAAGTAAATCTTCCATGAACTTGTAATTAGTTTATCATGCAAAGTGTTGACAAAAGCTTTAGTTCTACACCCTGAATCTTCCTCATGCGTAGCTGAATGAGAACAGTTCCTAGTGGCAGTCATGCTGGGTCATGAAACTAATTGTGCTGTGTGAGGAAGAAAATTCTCAATTTCCGAGCAGGGGACACTGTCACATGACGGATGAATGTTAGAAATGCGGTATGCTGTGCTCTTTCATCTCTGTCACTGGATATTTATTCTGACTCGGATTCTAAATTATTCATTTTCTTTAAGCAATCAATATTAATAATCTGATTTGCTCCCTGGCATTTTTAGTCACACTTCTGTTTAACTGACTGTAAATAAAGGTCACTTGGAGGCTTCCTGCTGCTGTTCGGAAGGTCCTTGCCTAATTAATTCCCAACACTTTTCTTCCCTATGACTGTGATTAGCAGTTGCAATCAAGTTCAGCAATTAGCTGCCTCCTTGCGCTGTGATTTGCTCAGTGCAGCCCCAAGATGAGGCCCTGTTCGGTCATTCAGTCATCGCTCTGAAAAGAAACTTGAGTAGGCAGGATTTATTTTTCACTTCAAGGTTTACAAATTTGCAGATAATTATAGAGGAGATTATTAAGCCCATCTGCCAGCTGCTTTAGTAATCTTCTTGTTTAGGGTCCTCAAATCTTGATATGCTAGAAAGCAGCATATATTGCTGGTACTTTGCAAACTGAAAGGTTGGGATTCCAATCCAGGCCTCACCACTTACAAGCTCTTTGACCTTGGGCAAGTTATTTACTGCCTGTCCATGAAGACTAACATTTCTTCAGGGTTTGTAGTGAAGATTTTGAATGCATGGGTTCATGCATGAATGGATTTGACACATGTTTATTAAGAACTCAAAAAGTTCTAGGTGCAAGCTGTTTTAAATAAAATAGATATGTGCTGGAAAAAGAGGATGAATATGAAAACAAACAAGTAAATCTGTAAACTGTGTCTAACCTTGTGAAGAAAAGGACTGGATGCCATGGGAGAGAGAATTTAATTGTAGATTGGGTGGTCCAGGGAAGTCTTGCTGAGGAAGGGCATTACATTTTATGTGTTTTAGGAGCAGAAGTGAGCCTGTATGTCTGTGGTACGGCTTGGTACGTGGAGGTCATGGTAGGAAAACAAGTTCAGGTGGTATCTTTGATCGGTTTTCTCATTTGGAAAACAGGACAGCGGAGTGGTTAAGCGACTGAGTTCATATACTAGCTTTGCCGCTTATTAAATACATGACACTGAATAAACCATTTAACCTCTACATGCCTCTTTTTCTACCTCCTTGCATTGTTGAGGGCATTACATAGGATACTTATACAGAAAGCATTCAAAAAAAGCTTAAAAATAGTAAGCACCCACGGATGTTAAATATTATCTTAGAGTCTGGATTTTATAAGTATGGTGAGAGGGCTTACGAGTGTTTTTATTTTTTAATTAATTAATTAATTAATTAATTTATTTTGGGTGGTTCCCCAGGTGGGAATCGAACCCAGGCCGCAGCATTGAGAGTGCTGAAACCTAGCCACTACACCACCAGGGAACCCCCCTCACAAGTGTTTTTAAAATACTTTTAAAACTCAGGGAGACTGGAGTGTGAACAACTGTATTGAAAGGGCAAAAGGTAAGAACAATGATTCTGATTGAAATGCTATTTCCAAAGTCCAAACTCTTGATCTAAGTTGACAAAAGTTGTGAAAATAGATAAACCTGAAAAGGGCCCCACATATAGTAAGAGCTCAATAAATATTAATCATTATGACTCTGATCATTTACTTACTCATTAATTGCCCTTTTATGTACTTGCACCCAGTGATGATGAGTATTTGCTTAATATGTAAGATAATCATTCATCTAAATGATTAGTTTTTAGTGATCCTCCCAGTATCAGATATAGGAAAGCACATGAGTTGTAAGATTATTCATTTTGGGCAGGTTTCTAAAAATATAGAGATGTTGGGAGTGAGCCTAAAAGAAATTGTTATACCTGGTTGTGGCTGGCAATGAAGTAGATTGAAACAGCAGAGCTAGGAATAGATGAGAAGTCAGGAGGTGTCAGGGCCTGGCCCATCAAGTGTGAGCTCTAAAGTGATCAAGGACCGTGATCCAAACTAGAAGTAAAGCAGGACACTATGCTTAGGGGCAAGTAAGGCCCAAGATTCAAGAGAATAGTAAGACAAGGAGCAACCAGGTCAAAGCAGTCAAGAGGTAGATTTCATTCATTCATTCATTCATTCAATCAAGCAATCAATTCTTCAATCATTCATTCAATAATTATTTATTAAATGCTTACTATATGTCTATTCACTCATTTAGGAGCTGGGGCTTTAGACACGGGGGGAAATCTGTGGCCTCATGGAATTTACCTTCTAGATAGATCACAAATTAGTAAATTATTGTATTAGAAGGTAAGAAAAATACAGGAAAATAAAGTGAGAATGGAGTATTGTTTGATGGCTTTTATATCACCTGGTGAGATAGAAGCTACTAGAAAGTTCTGAACAGAGAAGTGACATGATTTAACTTTCAAAAGGTTCTCCTTGGCTCACTACCAAGCATGTCCAGCCCCCCACAGGGCCCAGGGTAGCTTTGAATGTGGCCCAACAAGAATTCATAAACTTTCTTAAAACATTATGAAAATTATGCACCGACCATTTTTTTTAGCTCATTGGCTATCATTAGTGCATTTTATGTGTGGCCCAAGACAATTCTTCCTCTAATGTGGCCCAGGGAAGCCAAAAGGTTGGACACCACTGATGCGGATTGTGCAGGGCAAAGGAGATCAGTTAGGAAGGCATTGCAAAACTCCAGATGAGAGGTGATGGTGACCTGAGCATGAATGGTACAGTGCAGGGGCTTAGAAGGAGTTGGAATTGAATATGGTTTGCAGGTGGAGCCAATTGGAATTACTTCTGAATCGAAGGTGGAATGTGAGAGAAAGAGGTAAATGCCCAGCCGCAAGCTGGAGCTAGCTCACACCCACTTAGGAGAGCTGACTGTACCCTCACTTCTGACCTCTGCCCAGTGACACAGGTGCCTAGGAGGGACACATGGTTTCAAAGATGCACTATATCATCAAAGTGAATCTGATTATAAAAAAAAAAAATAAAACCAAAAAACACAGTTGCTACCATCTTTTAGAACTTCTGCTGCGCCTCAGCAGACAGGTGTATTTTGGGAGTTGGGGCTGGTTTTGAAGCTAATGGCTCCTGGTCTGCAGAGTGCATGGGAGGCAATGATATCCTAATGGAGATGTGCACCTGCAGGTTGACCCCAAAATTAGCTAAGGCAGCTCTAAGGACTTAAGAGTTCCTGGAAAGCATTTATTTGTTTGAGAGGGTTTGCGTATTATCAAAGCAATTTGAAGACAAAACAGGTTGTTTTCAGTGAAATAGTTTCACCCAAGTGTCTAAATGGGCATGCCCAAGAAAATTATACTTTTCTAAGAAAATCACGTCATTAAGTGGCTGAAGGAGGAGCCCATTTTTACTGCTGGCACAGAGCTCCCTCTTTTTCTGACAGCTGCAAGCCAAAGCAAGTGTGTCCCTGCACAAGCAGATTTCCTTTTGCCTTTCTGTCCTGTTGAGATTGTTCATTTAACCTCACAGGGGATCTGACAGCTTTCTCCAGCTCCTAAAGCATTGCTTTAGCACTCACTGAAAAGCACAGTAAGAGAGGAGAAAGATGCTAATGGTGGCTCACATGTAGAGACCTGCAAGGGGCTACGTGAACAAACTCTGCCTGTTTCCTGAGTGTCCAATGCTCAGAATTAGGACCAGAAGTAACAATTCCAACACTCTGTCTTTATGACAGCTCAGCTAATGAATGCACATGTTCAGCATAACCCATTTACCGGACAGCGGATGATTCATATCGTTGGAATGTGTTATAGCAAATGTCAAGTGCTTTTAATTTATAGACTGCATATACAGTGCTATATTCTCTTCTTCTTGACGTACAGAACCGGTGATAGGTATCTTCCCGAGTATATCCTTTGTGCATGGGGAAAGACATTTTGACAATCCGCACAATTGTGCCCTCAGATAAGCTTCATTTTTGTGCTCACTAGATAATCAAACGATTCTGTTCACCCAGCTGGACATTTTCTCTACTGATAATCCAGGTCAGAAGACCTGATAGAGAAGTTACTCCCACAGAGGACCCTGCTACTTTTAGAACTCATCAGCACCTCCTCACACATGCTGTCCATAGAGTTTGGCTCCAGAGAGCCCTTTCTCTTCTGTCCTAATAGTCTCAGGCACTGACTGCTCACGCCTAGCCATGTCAATCTTCTCCTGCTGACACACATCTGCCCAGGACTTGCTCCTTCCCACCTCCTCACTTGGCTTTCCAAATGAAACCCAAAGCTGTCTAGAGGAAAATAAGAGGTTAATTTAGATTCTGGACTATAGGACTAAGAGAAGTTCTTTGTCCAACAGTATTTTCTGTGAGGAATAATAATACTTTATACTTGTACTGCCTACTATGACAATAGCCACTAGACACATGTGGCTACTGGGTAATTGAAACATGGGGAGTCTGGCTTGAGGATCTGAAGTTTTTATTTTATTTTAATTAAATTATTCATTACCACATGGGCCTAGTCGTTATTCTACCGGGCAAGTGAATAGATGCAAAGTCTCCTAGGCCTCTGTCCTGAGCCTGAGAAGTCTATCTCAGTTAATGTAAACTCTCCCCACTGAGATATCACTGAGGAATCTACTTAGGACCTGGCTCAAGAGAGAAGTCTGTGGTCCCCGCAGCTGGGCTCTAAGTACTTTGTGCCCACTCCATTCCCGAGGTGCCAGACGATTCACACATCGAAGTTATCCTAGCATTAGGTATTTAGGACTTGAGGGTCTACGACTCCAGGGATCCTTATTACCATCTTATTTTATGTCAATTCACCTCCTGGGGCACAATTCTGTAAAAGGTAAATGAATAATGCCCTCTGGAGTTGTGTAACATTGGTGTTACACAAAATGTTGGACAAAATTTTCTAGACTCCAAGGAAAGAACTCTTCTGCTTTCAGGGGCTGGGGGGCTCCTGTGGTTGCAGGTGGTCATGAGTCAGGGAAGGGGAAATAGTACTAGAGGCAGAGTGAGGTGGGAAAACCTATTGGGACTGCGTCACTTCATTTTGGACATATCACTTTCTAGCCCTCTTGTGTGTGCATATCCTATCTGATTTCCCTCACCCCATGTGTCTTTGAAGGTAAGAGGTGATCTAGAAGCCAGGTTATGACTTGATGTGTGACCCGAGGCCAGTCCTTCAGTTCTTTTAAGCCAGCATCTCCCCCTCACTGAGATAGCCTAGTTACATGGACTCATGGAAAAGGACATCCCATGAGTTTCCTAGTCCTGGCTTTTGCATTCATGGGGTGACTTAGCTTCCCTTGGGAGGTGATCATTATCACCACGTTGGTAAATCTTCTGCCCATCAGGACCATCAGGCTTCCACGAAGCAGTATAACATGGCATTGAAGAGCACAGACTCTAAAGCCAGCTCTGCCACTCTTTGTGTGACCTTGAACAAACTATTAAACTTATCAGTTTCCTTATCTGAAAAATGAGAATAATAAGAGAGTCTAACTCAAATGGTTATTGTGAAAATAAAATGCATTCTAAGTGTTTTTAAGGGCCCACATCAAGTTCTGTGTAAGTATTATCTATCATTATTATAGTACCAATGTTTGTACGTATGTATGTGATCAAGTTTTACATAAAAGGTAACAATGTACCTTTCTTCAGTGAACATGCCTCTGTGATGTACCCATGTAGATACATTCAAACATAATTAATTGACTTCCTGTAACATTCCATCAAATGTTTATATTATAGTCATTCTCCATTGACAGACATGTTTCTAGTTCTTCGACATTACATCCAAGTACTTTTAGTACATGTTTCCTGGTATTGAGATACAAATTCTATTTGCTTTTTTAATCAAGAAATTAGTGCTATTCCAGACATAGCAGGTGTTAATCAGTCACTGTTAGAGTGAATTGACTTTTCATGTGTTTAGATGTAGGCTCCCTGAATCAATGATGAACTCCTCGAGACAAGGCGATAGGCACAGAGCAGATCCTCAGGAAGCTGCTAAGACCCTGGAAGCGCGAGGTCAGGTGTGTGGCTCCTAGAGCTTATCTCCCACATCTCAGAGGTCAACGCAGTGAGTGATGGCCTTATGACAACTGTTCTGGGAGGACACAACACTGAAAGTCCACTTGAAAAAGACAGCAAGGGAGAGGCTTTAAAAGAGAACCTGGCAGTGAAACTCACACTGACATGCTTTATTTCAGCCTTCTGTCATGTAAATTTTAATTCTCCAACTCTTAAAGAAAGGGGCTCAAGTTTTCAGGCTGACTTGGAATGGACAAGCCTCAGCACCCAAAAGAAAAAAGGCTGCAAGGAAGTGAGCACCCTTCGCAGTGCCCCAGTGACAGACAGCATGCCATTCCACATGCCAATCCCGGGCCCAATTCCATCTGCCTAAAATGTCCTTTCTCCTTCCTCCCTGGCAAACCTCTAAACATCTCCAACGCTTTCTCATGGAAGAAGCCCCCTCGTCATATCTCGTGGTGCTTTCCATCTTATTAGTTGAATATGGGAAGAATTCTGCCTCTGGAATGGATGGACTAGCTCACGTCCATCCGACTGTCCTACCAAGAGTAACTAGAAGAGCTGGACGAAAACCAACCAAACAAGAAAACTCTTTGAAGACAAGGAGGTGCTCCTGAGGCAGCAAGGACGGGAAGGGAAGGGTACTCTGGGGAAAGAAAACGCATGAAGAAGCACGTGACATTTTGTACTGCTTTTCCCTTTGGAGCATTTGCCAATTTTCCATAATAAAACTATACAGGAAAAGAAGGGGATGGTGCATACTATAAAACGTAGTCCATTGGTTATCCTTGAGAGAAAGGCAGAATGTGTTGAGATTGCACTCACAGGGTTTTTCTTCTTGTTGTTGTTGTTGCTGCTTTTGTTTTTTAAGAAACAGGCAGTGTTCTATTTCTTAAACTCAATTGTAGTTATATAGCTACTAAATTTTTTTTCAAATTTATATGTATATAAATAAGTGTATTTGTTTATCTATGTGATATATGCATATCATATTGTTCTGCATGTGTGTTTATCACAAGGAAAAGAAACTCTGAACTAATAGTTCTTAGGCGCAGAGGACATATTCCAGCCCCTAGCGTGATTTCATATTTCAGAGTTTCCTCTGACTCCTAGAAAACCTGCTCTTCTCATCCGTCTCTAGTAACTTCTGTCATACCCAAGTGGTAATAAAAATCTCCAGGGCTGAAAGCTCTTTGTTTTTTGAGGTTGAGTTCTCATCCTTAAAATCCTATTATTCAGAAACAAGAGTATTACTTCTGGGTAATACTGGGTGTGGTTTCATTGTAGGGGAGATTTAAAAGGAATATGAAGAAGGCAATGTTTAGGTAAGGGAATAGAACCAAGTGTGAGAAATCAATTTGTTTACAGACTCACCGAGTATATAAAAATCCTTACACTTGCACACCTGGGTACATATACACATATCATAATGTGTACACAGGTATTGTATTATAGGCATGAACATCAGAACAACAGCTAAGAATAGGGTGAAATGAGATTAGGAAAGGCTGTGGACATGGTAGCTGTGTCCGTGAAGAGATACAGTGCGAGAAGCAGATGAATGAACAAGAATAGGTAGTGAATAAAATGTAAGAGAGGGAAGGAATTGGGTAATCAATAAAATTAACATCACTTTGGGGAGTAGGGACCACATAGAACAGATTTCTATTGGAAATAGAATAGGAAAGGCTGTGATTTCACACCACAAGTTTAATGTTGCTTCCAAATATCTAAAGAGAGCTCAGCTCTTCATGTGCTGTCCTACACAATTTGTGAAAAATGACCTTGGTGGAAAGCACTGCTAAGTGACAATTGCCTTTTAACTGGACATAAACTTTTACAGCTTCTGTGCCTCCTTAAACACAATATGGCTTAATATATAATGCTTCAACTAAGAGGATGAGAAACTTTAAGTGCAAACACATGGCAGAGTTACAGAAATCAACTTGAACAATTATTAAGAAAGAAGAATGCTTGATTTTAAACAAATGCCTAGAAAAAGCATAATATCTAATATTTCAGGTATTTATCAGCAATCTAAGTAATTCAGTTGCCAAACTGTTATTATTCTTGGAGAAAATATTGCAATGGATCTAATAAAAATCACCTGAATGGAATAAAATTTGTCTTGAAAAAAATGTGGGGGGGGTGGAACGGGGGAGTCCACTGAAGTAAAAATAATGTATTGAGGATAATATAAAATTAGGCTGACCAGACGTACTGTTCTAAATGGGATAGAAAACAACAGTACAGTCCCCTTGAAAATGGTACATATGGTCACCCTGGCACCTTGAATTTAGCCAGTGAGACTAGGCTGATCATATGTACCATTTGAAGTGAGACAGTACCATCGTTTCCTGTCCCATTTAAAATGGTACTTGTGGTCAGACTCTATATTATAAAATACAACATTGAAATTGTATGAGGGGTAGGCAGGAAAGCAATGAGACATTACAGTCAGTAGTAAAAATACAAACACCTATAACTCACATAAAGTATCTACAGACATAAATAAATACATATAAATGCACATGTGCATGTAAAGAAGGAGCTTTGACATCTCATTTCTAAATACAGAGAGGTTCACATCAGAAAATCATTCTCATTATATTTGCCCCATCAGATCTTGCTGGCATGTTTTATCAGAACGATTTATTATCACACATTATCATATATGCTTTCTCCTTATTTCCTTAGATACCTTAGTCAAGGTCAATGAATTAACATTACCTACTATTTTAGTAATTCCTTATTTTGTCAATGATTTTGGGAGGTATTATACATTTCTTTAGCAATTGGAAACAAAATAAATTTACATTTGCTTTAGTTTTTAAAAGTGTTTAAAATGTTTGCCATAAAATTCTTTAGGCCGAAAAATAAATCATTCTATTAAATTATAATGGCAAAGAGAACCTTTTGCAACTTACTAAACTGTCCTCTCAGCCCCATATAGCAGCAATTTCAACAGCTATTTCAAAAATATATCCTGCATCCATCCGATCCACCCACTTCTTTTTATACTCACTCCCACCAGCCTAATCCATGCCACATTTTCTGCAGCCAAAGTGGCTGCAAAACCTGCTAACTGGTCTTTGTGCTTTTCCTCCTCTCCTCTTCAAAATATAAATTTGAATACTTCATATATTTCATATAAACTAGTTATAGTTAATGTAAAATATTAAAAAGATTCTTCTTCACATAGCATCAGATGACTGTCTTAAAATATAAATCAGATTTTAATATTTACTTGCTCAAACATTTCCAGTAGTCACCCACTGCATTTACACTAAGGTCCCAATTCCATCCTATGGCTTCCAAGGCCTTCTGTGATCTCACTCCTACCCAGTTCCCCAAGCCCATCTCATCTCAGCCCCCTCTTTACTCCACCTGCTCTGACCACACTAGCTTCTTTTTGATTATTAAAATACAGTTATTGTACATCCCTGTACTAGTTTCAGGTGTACAAGATAGTTATTCAACATTAACATACCTAACAAAGTGGTCACTGTGCTATGTCGGGTAACCACCTGTTTCTTTTCTGCTCTGTTCTGTCAGGTTCTTTCCCACTGAAAGACCTTTTCAACATGCCTGAAGACAGTTGTCACTAACTTTCCCATGCCTCGTGCCCTCTCTTCCTAAAGGTCTGGACTTAAACCTTATCATCTTCATGAGGTCTTACTGACCTCAGAGCAGCTTCTGTCAGCCCACCCTCCCCCACCATGCTACCCCTTCTACGACCACTCTTCATTTCTTTCCCAATCTGTCACAATCTATATTGATCTTTAGTTTTAGTTGGTCTACTTGTCATTAGCGTGAGTACTAAAATGTAAATTATGTAAAGGAGGTGTTTTATGTATCTTGCTCATCATTGTATCACTGGTAGCAGCTAGCCCAATATCTGCCATAAAAGTACATTTAACAAATATTTACAAAATGAATGAATAAACCAACAATTAAATTTGCTTTATTTTTCTTTCTCCTTGGTATAGTATGCCTATACTTAAAACTCCTCAATGACACTCAATTGAATTTATAATAAAATTTAATTCTTTATCATAGTCTGAATGTCCCTTTATAATCTACCTCTGAATCCCTCCTAATTCATCTTCTATCATTCCCTGTTTTACTCACCATGTTTCAACCATACTGGCCCTGCTCTTTCTGAAATCATATTGGATATCTATTGCTACATATCAAATCCCCACCCCAATAGTGGCCTAACGATAAACATTTATTACAGCCCAGTTTCGGTTGAACTTGGAGGTGGCTTCTCTGGGTGGTTCTGAATTGAGATCTCTAATGGTACTGCAATTAGCATGTGCTTTGGGGCATTTGCAGCTGAGTCTAAAGCTGAGACTGGGGGTGATTTTGTGGCATTTGGCTACACACCCCTGAGTGCAAGAAAGCCTGTTATAACTTTTTAGTGAACTGATAATTTTCAAAAACTTTTTGAGGGAAGTGGTAGATTAATATGCTGTTTAATAATTTATACTTCTCAGCATGCGATTACCAGTGGTTCTCAATGCATATGTGAGTCATCCAAAGTGAGCGTGTTAAGATGCTTACTGGGGTTGCACTCTCTCAGACTTGACCAGAGGTGGAAGGTCTGCTAAAACAGCTATTGGCAGCAGGCCTCTCAGTACCGCAGTGATGGCTGGGAGAAGACTTATGGTCCTTGCCACATGGCCCTCCGTATAAAGCTTCCTGAAAGTCTCATGTTATGCCAACTGGCTTCCTTCAGAGGAAGGGAGAAAAGAGAACATGATACACACTTCACTGGCTTTTATAATCTTGCCTCACAAATCACACTCTGTCATTTCCAAAATATCCTATTGATTACAAAAGTCAGTCCTATTCAATGTGGGGAAGTGCTACCAGGAGGAGGGTATAGTGGGATAATTGTGGGGATTGCCTTGCACAGTCTCCATATACTCCCTACAGGCAAAATATACCACCCCCCACAAAAAATTGTCAAAAGTTGAATTTTATTATAGTACTGGCTCAAAATCCAGAATTCATGTCATCTAAATAAAGGTCCTAGTGCATATAAGGCTCCTGAGGTGTGATTCCTTAAGCATAGCTTTTCTAGTATTGTTTCTTTTAATCTTAAGATCTGTGAACTATAGGGAGTTCCCTGATGGTGTAGTGGCTTAAGGCTTCGGTGCTGGCACTGTCAGCGCTGCGGCCTGGGTTCGATTCCCAGTCAGGGAGCTACCCACATACCAAAAAAAAAAAAAAAGATCTATGAACTGTAGCAATAAGTTATCTGTCCCGTTTTACATCGAGCATATCATGCTGGGATAATCTAGGATAATCACTCAAAAAGCAGAAAGATCGGAGGCACAAAGGAGTCACTGCAATCCAGCCAGACAAATGTTGGAAGTTCCTTCATTAGAACCTAGTTTTACTCCTGCCCAAGAATCACTCCACATGGCACTTGGTTCTGCCCTCTGATCTCTTGGTTCCATTCTCTCACTCGCCTTTCCTTTTCCACCAAAGGTTAGTCTACGTTTGCTGCTGTAGAGCTTTCTTAGCCTGCTTCTACCCAAGAGAATTTTGAGGGACTTCTTTTCATTTTGCACTGTCTCTATTCTTTTCATGCCAAGCTGGCAGTATTTCTGCCAATATAATCATTTAAAAAGCTCTATGGATTACTTGTGAATCACACTGGAGGTTAATTCTTTTTTTTTTTAATTTATTGTTCTTGTTAGACTTATTGGAGTGACATCTGTTAGCAAGGATTACATAGGTTTCAGGCACACAATTCTACAGTGCATTGTCACCTTGTTGTATAATAAGTTCACCACCTAATGTGACTTCTATTTCCATCACCTTATATTTAGCTTCCCCTCCCTCCTCTCCCACCCCCTCCCCTTTCTCCCCTCCCCGCCCCATTCATCTTCAAATAAACAGTAAACTATTGATTGTGTTCATGGGTTTTTTGTTTGTTTCTTTTTTTCTTTGTTGCTTTCAGTTTTATATTCTGCATATGAGTGAAGTCATACCATTTTTGGTTTTTTCTGTCTGGCTTATTTCACTAAGCATGATGATCTCCAGGTCCATCCATGTTGTTGCAAATGGCAATATTTCATCTTTTCTTACAGCTGAGTAATATTCCATTGTGT